>JAHTLZ010000225.1:9815109-9834657 GCA_023846285.1 Phrynocephalus versicolor
GAAAGTTCACAAATTGTTTTATTTCCATAGTAAAAATGGTGTTTCATTGCGTAACGAAATGCTGTCTGCTGTTTTGTTTTGTTTAGAGACGTGTTATAACCTTACGACACGATGAAAGTATGTCTCTTTTTTGTTTCCTGCCCCTCTCTATTTCTAGTCATAAGTCCCAATTCCATCCATCTTGTCACTATATAACTGTTTGGCAATTCTAATAAACTCTAGAAATGTTATGTGCCATCAAGTCATTTCTGAGGTGTGCTGACTATATGAGTTAATAACCTCCCAAATGCTCTATCAGTAACGGCCCTTTTGTGCTTGCTTCCTGCTGCCCTCATTTTCCTAGCAATATTGACAGGTCTTGCAAACGAATATCTGCTGATTCTTTTGTTGAATCAACTTGTTTGTGGAGTCAAGGTAGTTAGCTCTTTCTGTTCTCATACCCTGCTGCTATGCCACTATTCCCAGCATTATTGAATTTTCTAGTCAGTGAATTCTCTGTATGTGCAAGGTAAGCTAGTCTCAATTTACCTGTCTTTACTATAGTGCAGTGTTTCTCCACCTGTGGGTCCCCAGATGTTCCTGGAATGGAACTCCCAGAAGCTGAGCTGGCCAGGATTTCTGGGAGTTGCAGTCTAGGAACATCTGGGGACCCACAGGTTGAGAAACACTGCTTTAGTGAGACCTGAGACCTGATTTGATTGAGCACCCACTTATCTTCCTTTCTGGTTGACTTTGGTATCTCCTCCAGCACCACATTTCAAAGGAGTCGATTTTTCTCCTCTGTCTTTTTTATTGCGTGGATGATTTACGCCTTGGTTTATAATGACAAATATTTGATAACTTCCACCACCACCTTGTTTTTCTTTCAAAATATGAGAGGACATATTTTGGAAAACACAGAAGCAACACGTTTTCCAGTTGGAAGGGTTTGGAAGTTGGAAGATAGCTTTCTAGTCAACTTTCTGCAGACTTGGCGGGGCAACATTAGTTTGAGAGGTTAAGAGGTTTATAGTATATGTTTCTCTGTTTTATGTCTTGCTTTCACCCACACTTTTGCTTTCCCATTTCATTAAGCCCTTCACAATATTTTGGCACAGAGAAATTGTGGCAACCTGCCCCGCCCCCCTGTGCCCCCCCACAACCATATTATAGATCATGTCAATATTTTCTGGAGTCCTCTAAGATTGGGTAGTACTGCCTGAGGGAAGCTTGCATTGGAATTTGTGTGTAGCTTATGTATGCTTAAGAGGGGTGTGGTAGCTCAGCAGGCTAAAGTGCTGAAACTGTTGTCTGCAAAGTTGGCAGCTTAGCGGTTCGAACCCAGGTGCCATGCAGTGAAGTGAGCTCCCATTAACGCCAGCTCCTGCCAACCTAGCAATTCAAAACCATGTAAATGCAAGTAGATAAATAAGTACCGCTGTAAAAAGTGGGAGGGTAATCAGTGTTCTGTGCGCAGAGATGCATTCAGCCATGCCGGCCACATAGCCACGGACATGCACAACACTGGCTCTTTGGCTTAGAAACAGAGATGAGCACTGCCCTTAGAGTCAGACACAACTAGCACGCATGTGTGTGTGTGTGGTGGGGGGAACCTTTATCTATGTATGCTTAAACCTCCCTTTTATAAAGCGAGAGATTTCAGATTTCCAAAAAGCTTCACCATATTTTAGTTTTCAAAAAACATTTGCCATCCTTTTTCCTGCTTGGAACATGGGCATGATATTGTGCAGCATTTTGAATCATGGATACAGACAGATAATATCCCACATTCATGTAATGGATGGTGTTTTCTTGGTTTTTTTTTTTTAAAGGATTGAATTTTATTCTATTAAGGTATGTGCTACTCAACACAATTTCCAAACAGTTAATTCCATTCCATTTTTCTTTTTATTGGATTAGAAATGGATTTTTTTAAGGAAATGGCCCTGCTGCAATTTATGGATGCTCAGCAGTCACTTTAAGAGACAACCGTCTCTCTAGCACTTTCAGCAGGAAACTATTAACTGGGAATTGAGGGAGAATTTATGAGCTTCATTTTCCCGCCATTGGGAACTTCTCAAGAAGTTGATCTGAAAAAGAGATTATAGATATTTCTCCTGGAATTTAAGAGACTATCCAGTCATTGCTGTTTTCTTTTCTTTTTTCAATGGAAGAGGAGGAAGCCTAAGTAAGCCATTAAAAACACACACACACCTTTAAGGGAGGTGGTGGAACAGACGCCATGGTTGCTGCACAGCGACTCTGCCAATTTTCATGTGGAAAATTATTTTAGATTTTGGAATACCGTGAGCGAAACTGGACTTTATTATTCACATCTTTATACATTCTAAACCCGTTTAGCTTAAAAAATAGTTGGAGGGGCAAAGACCAGGTTGAAATTTGAGGGAGGAGGCTTTTTAAGCTCTGATTCCTGCCACAGGTTGATTGGAATTATTTCCTTGAGAGGTGAGCAGATGTAGCTCTCCAGATGTTTGGGGCCTCCAACTCTAATCAGCCACAGGCAGCAGAGCTAACAGGGAGGGAACTGCAACCCATAACATCCAGAAGATGAACCTCAGTGCTGTAGAAACCACTGGAACCACTTTCCTGAAGGGTATTACTTGATGGGTAGCACCCTTTGGCAAAGTGAGCCTCGTGGCGCAGTGGTTAATCTGCTGTACTGTGTAATAGCAGATTAACTGTAACTGTGCTCATGAACTGGGGTTTAATCCCAGGTAGCCGGCTCAAGGTTCACTCAGCCTTCCAGCCTTCCGAGGTGGGTAAAATGAGTAGTACCCAGCTCATTGTGGGGGGGGGGCAATGTGTGGCCTGCATAATTAAACTTTAAACTGCCAAGAGAGTGCTTTAAGCACTATGGGGCGGTATATAAGCAGAACAATTTGCTTTGCTTCTTATTCAGTTATTCAGTCTTTTGCAGAGGACACGAGAAAGAGATGGCAAAAGGGAAAAGACACACCCACCCCAAGTTTCATGCCAAAGACCGTCTGAATCCAACTACTGGACCTAAATAGTGGAAGTAGTATTAATGCAGGTGCTTTTCAGGAATTGATCCTGTGGGCCTGCTCTACTAGAAGATCCAGGCGGCGGATTTCATATACAGAAACTAAGCGATAGAAAAGAAGAAAAACATCCTGAGCTACAACTGCATGCCTAAAGGACTGAGTTATTTCTTATCTTAGTCGTGTCTGAAAGAAAGCCCATTGCTTACAGTTCCCGTGGAGCAATAAAAGTGACAGCGCTGGGTCTGTGTGTGGACTGATGGATGCCATGTTCCAGATTCCTCGTATATCTCACACCAAATGCCCTGGGATGGCCTGTAGCTTGGCCATGTTCCAGGAATCATATTAGGTAGACGACACAGGAGCCCAATATCCCTTAGCACTGGGGTTCCATAAATACAAGGCGTCTCTCCTGCACAATTAAACAGAAGCAGCTAGAAGGTAAAGGCTTTGTTTGTTCGGAATTCTGCAAGGAAGATCTCATCTGTGATGACACTTTGAAGCCAGCTGGGATTTTAAAGACAAACAAACAATAATTTTATATATCATTTCTCTCACCCCAACCCACTTTCTTCAAAATAGCTAGCTATTTTAAAAAGTAGCACCTCTAGAGAAAGTGAACTTCAAGTCATTTTCAGTCGTAACTTGCAATCAAATGCCGCCAGAAGAAGTAGACAGCCCAGATGGCCAAAGTTAAGGAAAAGCCTTGCCATCCTCCTTGAGATGACTCTTAGCTGGAGTCACTTCTTATTTTAACTTCAGTTTGTAGAACTCCCTGCCATAGGATGTGGTGATGGCATCCGGCCTGGATGCCTTCAAAAGAGGATTGGACAGATTCCTGGAGGAAAAGTCCATCACAGGTTACAAACCATGATGGAGATGTGTAACCTCCAGGCTTAAAACCAGGGTATTTCAAGGGCCAGATGCAGGGGAGTGGTTGCAGGAGACAGATATCTAGTCTTGTGCACTCCTAGACACATTTGGTGGGGCCACTGTGAGATACTGGAAGCTGAACTAGATGGGCCTTTGGCCTGATCCAGCACAGCTCTTCTTATGTTCTTAACTTGAATTTATTGTTTCTGGTCCTGTCAACTGGAAGAGCCGAAAACAAGCTTTCATGAGACAATCTTTCAGGTATAAAGGTCATTCTAACTCCCAAATCTTCTCCTCTGGCTACCCAACTTCTTCATTTTCTTGGTTTCCCTATGCTTACCATCTTGGTCAATCTTCCTCTGGGATCATTCCACTTTCTTGTTATCCTTCTTGAACCACTGTTGTCTAGTACTGGTCACAGTACTGGAAATGGGATCTAACCAAACCAAAATACAACAGAGTGGCCCCATTATGCCCCATTAAGTGCTTCATCAAAAGGTATGATAATATTTTCTGAATGCTCATTGTTTCATTATGAGCATAAAGCGATGATGTTGTATGATCTGGGAGATGAGTCATGACAACTGGACTTCGTTTCTTGAGACAGCGAAACATTTTGCTACTCATCCAACTGATGAAGCTGCTTGGATGGGTAGTGAAACGTTTCGATCTCTCAAGAAAAGAAGTCCAGTTGCCATGACTCAGCCTCCAGATAAACTCACCTGGATGACTGAGAATCATCACAGAGATGTTACAGGATCCTTAGCAGAGAAAATGAGGGCTTCATAGTCTTCAGCTTTGAACTGCAATTGCATTTAGTGTTGACTGCATGAGGTCTTTTCCTTCCAGTCCCATGTGCATGTTGTGCGCTGATGGAGAGGTCCATTTAGAAGTGTAGCAGCACACCACTTGATAGTTTAGTGCAGTGGTTCTCAGCCTGTGGGTGCCCAGATGTTCCTGGACTGCAACTCCCAGAAGCCTCCACCACCCACTGTGCTGGAAGGGGTTCCTGGGAGTTGCAGTCCAGGACCATCTGGGGACCCACAGGTTGACAACCAATAGTTTAGTGGTTTCTGGACCTGGCTGCAGAGCCAGAAGTTGAGAGTTCAATTCCTCATGGTGCCTTCTTGCCAGAGGCCAGACTCAATGATCCACAGGGTCCTTTCCAGCTCGGCAGTTCTATGATGAATGATATCCAAGAACTGGGGAAAGGATAAGAAGAGTCCCAAATGCAGCAAAATCCATTGACTGTTATCAATAAACAGGCTTTAGCCATTATCATCCCCAGTGAGAATAGGTATATTGTAAAGTCAAGGGGTTTTAATTTCCCAAATGAGATAGAACTCTCAGACACTTCTTCCTCTTGTTTCACATCCTTTCTTCTAACGGAATTATCCCTTTGGAGCCTCTGTTTACAGTAGCAGAGAGAAAGTTTGTTTGACCTGGCCTAGATCACTGAAGCATATCCCTAGGACAGTGGTGGCAAGACTTCAGCATTCCAGATGTTTTGGACCACAACTCCCAGAATTCCAAGCCTGTATTGCCAATGACAAAGGACTGTGAGAGTTGTGGTCCAAAACATCTGCATTCTGCAGTGCTGAAGGTCCACCATCACTGCCCTAGGAAAATTAATTCTCCCCCTCTTCCCCATTGCTTCAAGTGAGAATCAGATAATAACATTCACTTTGTCTTGTTACTTGATAGTCATTGGGAACCTTTAATAGGAGTGTGCTCAGGCTTTGGACAGATGCTACAACGAATGAATGAATGAAATTTTATTTATGGTCAACGACCAAAAATCAAAAAATAAAATCATAGAAATAAAAATGGTCAAATATGCATTCCAATAGACAGCACATGAATCAAACCTTATTACATGATATATCATAAATACAGTTTTAAATAGATGCTACAACACTAACGGAATTGTGGTTGTTTGTGTCAAACCAGGTCACTCAGCCTAGCTGGAAGGAGAGGAACAGTATTAGTAGCATAATATACGCATGGCATCACCAGCCCCTTACTAGGATAAAAGAAAGGGAATGAGGAGCGGGAGGCGCAGTGTTAAATGCCTGTGCTGCAGGTTCGATCCCAGGCAGCAGGCTCATGGTTGACTCAGCCTTCCATCCTTCCGAGGTCAGTAAAATGAGTACCCAACTTGCGGGGGGGGGCAATGTGTACCTGCATAATGTTATTAAATTGTACACCGTCCAGAGACTACTTGAAGTGGTATGGGGCAGTATATAAGCAGAACACTTTGCTTTGGTGCAGTATCACACATTCCCCCTCTACAATGGAAGTCCCAATTGCAAAGGACACCCGTGCCTCAATTGGCAGGACTGAGCATTCAGCAGCTGTAACTTGAAAGAAAAAAAAGAGAAATGCAAGTGGGATCAAATGTCTATTTAAAACTCACAATGAGCCTTTTCACACGACCCCTAAGATCCGCTGGCCACTTAAATTCGGACCAGAGATCTTGGGGGCTTGTCGCTGTTCCTGTGTTCCCACCCCCTCCGCATTCCTGGCTGCTGGCTGCGTGAGGGGAGGGAGAGAAAAAAAAGGAAGAAAAGAATGCCGGCTCACCTCCGTTCTGCCATCTCGCTCTTGCCCCCACAGCATTCCATTCTCTTAAGTAGCTCTTAAAGCGGCGGTGGGGGGGGGGCAAAAAACAACAAACAGAAGCGAGAAGAGCCCGGCACTCTTAAGTAATATCCGCATCAGGAATTCTTCAGCCCTGGAGAGCAGGTACTTGAAAAGTGCGCTGGGACACGCTTAGGTGTGCGTGGTCGCACTTAATTTTCTGTAAACTCCGGAGCTGTTGGGGAAACAATTTTAAGCTCCGGAGCTGGGAGCCATTTGCCGTGGAGTTTAGGGGTCGTGTGAAAAGGTAAAATGTCATTTAAAGAGACAGATTTGTTATTTATACTTTTGCTACTACCTTTAAAGTAAGTTGAAAGGGTTGAAGTAAAAGGAAGATGATTTTGCTCCTTGGTTCCCTGCATTAATTTTTTACAAGTAAAACTGAAGGTTGGAGCATCCTTGACTTATAGGACTTTAGACACAACTGGGTTAGTGCCTCAACATACTAGCTTCTAGGATGCTGATTTCAATTTCCCCCTCTTCTCCCTCCCCTGCCCCCTTTTATGAAAAGCCTCTTAGTAATTAATATAAGGGGAGAAAGAGTCTTATGGTATTTATTCCAACATGGCATTTTCATACATTTTACTTTGAAGGTCTGTTGTAGAAATAGGAATAAAATAACATATTATTTATTTATTTATTTACAACTCCTTAATGCCATGCACTATTGTGGGGGTATGATAAAATCAAAACAAACTGTATCAAAAAGCAGCAATGAAATAATACAATAAACAGTGTAAAACAAATCAGTTGTTCAATGCCCGTGTAGTGCCTTCCAGATTTTTTTTGATGATTTCCTTCCCTCTAGACTAGGTATTCCCAACTTTGGGTAACCAGGGATTGCAATAAAAGAAATCTGTAAATAATTTCCCAATAGCTTCACTGCCATTTCTGCTGGTTGAGGTTTCTGGGAATTGTAATCCAAGAACATCTAGATAACCCAAAATTGGGAACCACTGTCCTAGAGACAATTGTCCCTTCATGATGAAACTGATGGGTGCTCTAGTTTGCACAACCAAAAAGTGCTGGTTTTGATAATGATAACTTACAAAAGATGTGCTGTCAAGTCAGGACTAGGGATGGGCACCTTATGAAAAATGACACACTGTTTCATCATTTTGCAAGCTTACAAAACCATATGAAATTAGATGAAACAGCAAACAGCGTGTCATCAAGAAATGAAATGAAACACCATTTTTTGTTATGGAAATTGCACGATTTGTCTTAGCCTCTTGATCCAGCCATCTTGAGAACAGGAGGCTTATTTTTAAACTGATTGATTTGTTTTCCTTTCTTCCGATGCCTCAGCTGTTGAGATAGCTTATCTCTGATCTTGATCTGCCTGAAACTAGCCAGCCCAGTAACTGAGCTGCTTCCTTCGCTGGCTGCGCCTGCAAGTTGATTTAAACTGATTGTTTTCCTTTCCTTTTTAAGTGGGACTATGGAGGTTATTTTTAAAAATATTTTCTTCCCTTCTCTTGCAGCACTGTCAATCTGTTTTCATCTCCCCAATCTCTCTGTGCAGCAGAAGCTATTAGGTTTCTAGCTTGTTTACAGAGGACTATTTGCTTGAAAGCAGATTGGAACGTTTGAGGGTCTTTGTTTTAGGGCAGTGGGCTCCCTGTTAAATAAAAATAAAGGAAAACTCCCCATTATTTATATCCTTATGAAGCTTTTTGTTTCATGATGAAAATTCTTTTTAAAAATCTGCTATTAACAAAATGAAATGAAACACTATATTTCCGTTTTCTGCCCATCTCCAGTCAAGACTGACTTATAGGGCTTCAAGTAGAGATGGGCATGAACGGCCACTGCCTCTTAGTGGGTGTCCACCAGAGAAGATAGGGCTTCGAGGTGTCAAACACCTCTTCATCCACTGAATGAAGTGGCATGAACTGGAGGTTTGCACCCATCTCTACTTTCAAGGTGAGATATTTAAGGTGTGGTTTTACCCTTTCTATCCACCCCCATGGCCAGGTGGAGATTCAAACCCTTTCTACAGAGTCTTAGTTGACCATTCTATCCACTATATCAGTGGTTCCCAAATTGTGCACCGTGGCACCATGGGGCACAAGGAAACCATGGCATGCCACAGAATTATCTCATCCTTCCCTTCTCCGCCCCACCGAAAATATTGTACAGCCCTTAATTGAAGTTTCTCTGGTGTTCGTGCATGTTGCAGAGAGGGAACCCTGGCCCAGTCTTGCCAAAGGACTGGGTTTCCTGCCCTCCTGTTTGTGAGCCACCATCAACTTCCATGAAGCTGGTTCCTCAAAGAAATTAGGTACTAGAGATGGGCACGAAACGAGAAATTTTTCATTTTCATTTTTGTTTTTTCATTTCGTTACGTAACAAAACGAAAAATGAATTTTGACTCCAAAATGAAACGAAACGACCCGAAACACAAAAAATATTGTCGACAGCTTCGTATTCGTTACAGCAAATACATTGAATTGTGCTAAATGGTAATGAAACAGCAAGTTTTCATTTTTGTTTTCATTTTCCGGGTCGTTACGTAACGAAACGAAAATGAATTTTTTTGCAAAAAAACTCACAAAAATGGACACGAACTGAAATGGACCCCTAAACAACCAAATGACAAACGAAACACCATTTTTTGAGTCGTGCCCATCTCTATTAGGTACCATTAAGCTACCTACATATATAGCATGATCTCTGGTTCCATCTAGTGACCAGTTCTGGTAATACAACTCAGGAAGAGGTATTCATGTGTTTTATTTATCTTATTAATTTTATTTTATTTAGGCAGTGGAGAAATGAAACCATGTGAACTGATCCTGTGGGAAGGGCACTCCTATATTGAGGAACTGCTGCCATTTACCAGTATGTCAAGGGAGCCACAAGTAAAAAAAAATGGTGTGTGTGGGGGGGTGTCTACTGCACTATGCCACACTAGGGATCCTCCACTTTGTCTTCTATCTGGTGGCAAACACTTTTCTATATTCTGCTTTTCCAATAAGAAATATGCAAGGCACTACCATCCTAGACCACATTCAGTACCTTCCCACTAAGGCAGAACTAGCTAGTAACAATCCTTGTTACAGCACTGAGCCTCCAGCTATTATTTTTCAGAGTACAATTTCCAGAAGCCTCCAGCTTCCACAAGTGCAGATTCAGGGAACAACTGGCATCTGAAACAGTAATATTCCCAAGTCACATTACAGCATCACTTCCTTGCCAAGATGAAGCAGCCACATTGGGACTTGGTAGAGGATTTTATGATTGTGCTTTTTAACGTTTTTGTCTACCATCCTTGAATAGATACATGGAGCAAATTGTGAACCCTGAAAGCTCAAGAAACATACTCTATCTTGCTTGAAAAATTGTGAAGTCATTTGCTTTCCATGTCAACAAGAATGGAATTTTTTAAAAAATCCATCCAGTGACGATGGATAATTAATGTCATCTTCATTTTTTGAGGTGAGCTGTTTGAGAACAGTTGAGAAATTACTGTACAGTATAGTGATTAAAACTTTCCTACTTTCTTGGAGCATTCTCTGAATGTTAACAGAGGTCGGCCAATATCACTCCACAGACTGAAAAGTTCTACAGAAACATTAATTGAGTTGGGCTTCCAAGTAAAACCTTTAAAAACTTTAATACAGTTAAAAGATCAAGCTTTCAGCATGCTGAAAGCTTGATCTTTTAACTGTATTGAAGTTTTTACTTGGAAGCTTAACACGTTAATTTTTTGTAGATCTTTTCAGTCTGTGGAGTGATAGGTCTACTTCTGTCAAAATACTATACAGTGCTTGAAGCAATCGCTGCTGAAAACCAGGAACTTGTCAGGACCCAAATTAACCCAAGACAAACATTCTTGAGGATTCTCACGTGGGAGCTAGAAGAAATGGTGTGTGAGTTTGCATGTGTTGTTTGTTTGAAATGATCTGCCCTGTAGCTGTTGATTTGCGATGTGCAGGCTCTTCCTTTGTGAAGCAATGAAGGATTGCGTATTCTGTGCCGTAAAGTCACATCTGATGTATAGTGACCCCAATAGGGCTTTCACAATAACCAGTGTGTTGTAGTGGAGAGATGGATGGACTAGGGCTCTGGGGAACAGAGTTGAAGTCCACCCTCAGCCACGGAAACTCTCTGAAAGAGTAAACAACTCCTCAAATGTCTCACTTTTCTTGAAAGCCCGATGAGGTTGCTCTATGGTGGTTTTACCTAGATGGCACAGAACAGAAAAAAACAAAACAAGGTTTTCTGGGTAGGTGAAATATTTAAGGAGTGGTTTTACCATGGCTGCACATATCCTGTGAGTGTCTGTGGCTGACCCAGCATTCGAACCCAGGTCTCCTATGACCAGGTTGGTCATTCTACCCATGCTGTATATGCAGCTGTAGTCTGGATGGGGTAAATTTTGTGAGATTGCATAGATGGCTGTTTCTAAATGATAGGAGAGTCTCAGATCCAGCGCCAAGCTAAGACAATGTGATGCCTGAGGCAGGGCAAATAAATAATCCCCCCCTGCCTAGTGAAATGAAAACTGGTCTTATGAAGAGCCTCGTGGTGCAGTGTTTGAATTGCTGTACTGCAGCTCAAACTGTGCTCATGACCTGAGGTTCAATTCCCAGGCAGCAGGCTCAAGGTTCACTCAGCCTTCCATCCTTCCAAGGTCAGTAAAATGAGTACCCAGCTCGCTGGGGAGGGGGGGCAATGTATAGCTGGCATATATAAATTTTAACCTGTCGAGAGAGTGCTTTAAGTGCTATGGGGTGGTATATACGCAGAACACTTTTGCTTTTCAGTCATGATATTGAGACCTGATGCAGCAAATCTCACAAGCACCTCCCTCCTTCTGTTGCTGAGGTAAAAAATATATATATAACAATAGTAAATACAGTGATCCCCGGCCTATCGTGGGGGTTAGGGACCTGGCCTGACCTGCGATAAATGAAAATCTGCGATATGTGGATCCAGGTTGAGTCAGGACTGGGGGGGGGGGGCTAGCTGGGGGCTCCTGTACTTACCCCCAGCCTGGCCATGCCCCGAACGGGCCTGTGAGAGCCTTCCTGGGCCTTCTGGAGGCCCCAAAAGGGCCTCTCTGCAAACCAGAAGTGACTTCCGGTAAACCAGAAATCATTTCTCAGGCCTAAGGCTCTTGGAGGCTTTAGAAATGATTTTCAGCAATCCGGCAGTCACTTCTGGTTCTCAGGGAGCCTTTACATGCCTGTTCAGGGCAGCTCCAGTCCTGGGGTAAGTATGGGGGCTTAAACAGGACTTTCCCCCTTGCCCTAGAGGGCCTTTTTTTCATACACTGCAGTTCCGTGATATAGCGGGACCGCAGTATATGAACCGCCAAAGGGCAGGGGACCACTGTAATATATTTAGCAAATTGGTGCTGTTTCACAAAGCTCCAAGTTAGTGGCCTCAAACACATATATTATTCTAACTCTTTGTTGAAGTGGCCAACTTGAATCAGGTAGCTTCTTAGTGCCATTCAATTCTATGGACAGAAAAAATGGCTCAAAGCAGCAAACCTTATGTGATTCATTGAGACAGTCCTCTTTGGGAAATCATCACTCCAAAATACATCTGCACAGACCTCTCAACTATTTATTTATTTATTTATTTATTTATTTATTTATTTATTTATATTTTTATACCCCTCGTCTTCTGAAGGAACTCCAGGCGGTTTACAGCAATCATAATTCAAAAATAAAAATAAAAATAAAAATAAAAAAGTAATCAACAAAACTATTTAATATGGGGTTTGCATGCTGACAAAAGCCAGACGTTCAAACTTAATGCTGCCTCAATAAGAAGTAGGGCAGAAGAAAAACGACAGTGAGTTTTAATATGGAATAAAGCTATCTGGTGTTTGCAGCAGCTAAACATCTACATCTTAGCTGCACATTGTACACTTGCCTCTGCACCATATTGATCCTCTTAGCTTCTGTAATATAAATAATTGTGATCTTGCTATGACTCAATACAAGAATTGTTTAAAATATGCCACAGTGGGACTATATTTGGTTATAACTTTAGGGCGGGGGAAATAACTATTCATTACATTTGGGAATGGAGAGAATCCGAATTGCTGAAGAGTTATCAGCTAGAAAGTTAGAAAGCATATAAGCATTGCAAATGGAAAAAATAAGACCCACTGGGAGTAGTTAATTCCACAGTATCATGTAGACACCGAGTTTTAGTTGAGCTCCTTAGCATTTGGAAATTGCATTGAATTCCCCAAACTATCATTACAAAGAACAGACTACACCTCCCCTCCTGAATACATAAATTATGACTAAAACAGGGATAAGGGCCATTCAGGGCTGTGATTTAAATGAGACCTGGTCCAAGAACGAGAGATTTCCTGGTTACACGAAACACGGTTATATTTTCCTGGCTATTTCTGTTTTATTATTTTATTACTCATCCAGCTTAACCATTGGTTGTTGAAATTGGCTAGTTATGTTATGGCTCCAAATATTTATTTTATTTTATTTTATGGTCCACATTTTCAAAATTTCTACCTCTCCTCCATCCCAGTTCCAGAGGCGTATGGCCAATAACAATAACATACATGGCTGTATCCAGATTTGCCCTCCCCGTGAATTGAAGGGTGCTCTCCATTTGGATCCCCAGATTCCCCACATAGTGAAGGCTCCCTTAATTGCGGGAGGGAAGGAGAGAGAGGGTTTTGTTTTGTTTTGCCAAATCCCCTTTCCTGCCACAGACCTTCCGAACAAGTAACTCTTCAAATCTTTTCCAAAAGGTTCCTCATTCACCCTCTGAAGCAGAGGCTGGGAGTAACAAGTTAAAATGACATGGGATCAGCGAAAAGTGGTGGGTCTTTGCAACAAGGAGAATTTACATCTCAGAAGTAATGAAACAAAGGGGAAGAAAGCCATTTTATTCAGTGTGATGAGTAATATTTCCTAGTTATTCCTTCAAATTACTTGGTACAAGCATTTCTATTGACAGGGATTTTCTATGACAGGGATTTTTCAAATCTCTACAAATACTCTGTTGCTTTTTAAAAGTCACACACACAGACACACACAAAATGACAATGTGTATCTATGTGTACACACACACACAAAATAGTGTGTGTGTGCACACCAAAAATACATAAACATGCACACAAAGAATATGTATGTATTTTAAGACATGTCCATGTAAACGGCTTTACCATAACATAGTGTTCTGTTTAATTATTACATACTGCCTCAAGAGTGCTTTTACTTCCTATAAGGTTGCTTGGTGATCTGCAAACAATAGAATTTGGAAAAGGTTACTTTTAGGGCTGCTACTCCCAGAGTCCTCGAGCCAGCTTGAGATTGACTATAGGGAAAAAAGCAACTTTTCTAGGCTCTGGCCAATAATATTCACTAGGGTCCTCCTGCCAGTCCTAAGAGATCGTGGTGAAATATGAAGGAAAAGGTTGTCTGTGGAGATCTGCAGTTATCCAGATGCGGTTATCTGGAAGCTGAGTCATGGCAACTGGACTTCTTTTCTTGAGAGATCGAAACATTTCGCTGCTCATCCAAGCAGCTTGGTCTTCTTCTCTCAACAGAGATGGGAGGACTCAGGCACAATCTGTCTGCTCCTTATCAAGCTCCTCTTTCAGTCATCCTCAAACAGATCGGAAGCACTTCACACCTCCACCAGCAAGGCCACAACTAAAGACCAATACTTAATGGGTGTTGGGAAGGGTTGCGTAGGTGGGACTTTCACACATCCCAGGCCATTGTTCACCTGACAAGCCTATTCAGGCCATTGCCCAACGTATGAGCCTATTCAGACCAGGGTGATGTGAAACCAAAGTGAACTATAAATTGGAGGCCTCACCACTAACTTCCCTGAGACTAACAAAGCTGCTTGGATGAGGAGCAAAACATTTCTCTCTCTCAAGAAAAGTAGTCCAGTTGCCATGACTCAGCTTCCAGAGAAGCAAAAGTTTGTGTTTTAAGAATGTAAGAAAATTGACGATGCTTGAGAAGATGCTGAGGATGCCCATCTTGGGCCCCCCTTTTCCCCACAGGAGACAATCAGATGCTTCAAAGAAACCTACAGCCAGGCCATAAATGCAGTCACCCTGTTGCAGTGACTGGTATTCAGTGGCATCCCACTGAATATCAGTGTTGTGGTTTCCTCCCAGTTTTTATCCATTTAGTCTAAACACTTCCATCCAAACAACAGTCCTGTTGAGCTGTTGTTATGTGCCATCAAATCGTCTCTGACTTAGGGTAACCCGATGAACGTGCAATCTCCAAAACACTCTGCCCTCAACAGCCTTGCTCATCTCTTCCATGGGCACCTCTAGAACTAAGTAGAAATTATTCCTAAGAAGAAAGGCATAAGACGGCACTCTAAAGTAGCGTCATAGGGCCCTATCCCACGTCCCTTTAAATGCAGATTAAATGTGTAGATAAACTGTGTTCAAAAATGTCGACCCCATGGCCACCGGGCTTTTTAAAAAAAAACAAAGAAAGAAAACCAAGACTTACCAGAAAGGTAGGGAATTTTTTTGCCTTGCTTAAAAAATCCACCTTTTAAGGAGGCAGACGTCATGGGACCGCGTAGATGATCCGGTTTTCGTTCTATCTTTCTTTTTCTCACAGCACTGACTGGCTGTTCCTGGGGCCGATTGGGCACTTTTTAAAAAAATCACTTCCCCCCCACCACTAGCAGCACTCAGATGGTCCTCTGGCTGGTCTGGAATTGGTTTTTTATTTTTATTTTTAATTTCCCCCCACCCTCCTAGTGCCAGGCAGCTGGCCGATCCGCTATGGGTTTTTTTAACTCCCCCCCACCCCTAGCACCAGTCAGCTGGTCTTTTTATTAATCCTAGCGCCACCTCCTGGCTATGGGGCTGAACTGCGCTATCCCACATCTTCAGTCACATGACAGGAGGAAGAGGAAAAGCCAGACCTTCTGAAGATCAGGATCTTCCCCAGGTGAGATAGCAGCCTAAGAGATCTTGAGAGCAAAGACCAGGAGTGAAGAACTAAGAACTAGGGATGGGCACAAAATGGAATAATTGCATATCACTTTGTTCTGTTTAACCCACCCCCCCCCCCCCGCCGCCATTCTTTTCATTTCATTTCATACTTTTTTTTTCAAAAACATTGTACAAAATGAATTTTTGGCTGCAGGACGCAGTTTAACCACTGCACCATCAGTTTAACCACCATTTTGATTCTACACCGAGCTCACCTGCTTTGTAGTTCCTTCTGCCTGGAGAGACGTGTGTGGAAGTAGAATACAGAGTGGAACATAAGAAGAGCCATGCTGGATCAGGCCAATGGCCCATCTAGTCCAGCTTCCTGTATCTCACAGTGGCCTCACCAGATGCGTCTGGGAACGCACGAGACTAGACTTCTGATACCACTCCCCTGCATCTGGCCCTTGAAGTACCCCGGTTTTAAGCCTGGTGATTACACATCTCCCTCATGGTTTGTAACCTGTGATGGACTTTTCCTCCTGGAATCTGTCTAATCCCCTTTTTAAGGCATCCAGGCCAGATGCCATCACCACATCCTGTGGCAGGGAGTTCCACAGACCAACAACGCGCTGGGTGAAAAATTATTTTCTTTTGTCTGTTCTTACTCTCCTAGCCCTCAATCTGAGTGGATGTCCCCTAGTTCTGGTATTTTGTAAGAGGGAGAAGAGTGTCCCTCTATCCACTTCACTCATGCCCTGCATTATTTTGTACGTTGCAATCATATCATTGCTACCCTTCTGCAAACAGACCTTTCTCCTCAGGCAAACCTTCCCTCAGTAACTAGCTATCTATTGCATGGTTTTAGATGCATTTTTGTGATGCATTACTGCTTGGGCTGGATTTATAGTACAGTACTACTTCTGGTTTTTTTTTCATTTCTCAGAATGGCAATTCCCCCCTATATTTGTTTATTTATTGTTCTTAGTTTTAATATTGATTGTTTAAAATGATGTGAGGTGCCTCTAGATGCTCATTGTTCTTAGCTTTAAATATTGTCTTTTAGGAGATTAACAACTTTTGCATACTCATCTTCTTTAACTTTAAATATTGTCCTTCAGTGTTGGAAGCCACCTTGGATCCTTTTCAATGAGAAAGGAAGTGTATAAACAAAAGAAAGAAAGAAAGAAAGAAAGAAAGAAAGAAAGAAAAGAAAAAAGACAAGCAAGCAAGCAAATAAATAAATAAATTTCCAATAGAAAGAAAAATATACACAAATCTATTTTCCTTTGGCTAACAACAGTTTAGTGGCCTGAACTTAAGTGTGTGAAACCTTCATAAATACCAGGTTTTGCCTCTGGCTGTCCATCTATATGTACATTTGGTGGAACGAAGGCCTGTGTCCCACATTAATCTTCATCCCGTCAGAAATGTGCCACAGTATTGGAGCAGCGCAGAAGGAAAACAGCCTTCCTTTTCTTCTAGTCCCTTGTTATAGTTCTGAGAGGAGAGAACGCGTGCGCATGTACTCACGCGCGCGCGCAGTTGCCTTCAAAAGCTAACAAAAGGCGCAGTGTGTCTCCAGAAATCTACACATGACAAAGTGACATATACAATAAATATGTATTTCTTTCCCTACAGTAATAGATTGAAATTATATCACTCCTTCCAATCCCCCTTTCCCAACCTCGGCTTAGCTTCAGCGAAAGCACACAGGAAATAAACATATGGAGCTGTCTGGCACCAGGGCAACCCTTCAGGTCCTGGTCTGTCTAGCGCAAGGGTGAGACTTATCCATCCAATCAACATTAGGAGGTTTATTTATGTCAGACAGATATATTAGTAATAAATGGATTTATTCAAGTCACTTGCAGGATTTATACACATTGAGAAATCCACTTCATTTAAGAAGGCAGGATGGGGGGGGGGGAAGTCACCCAGCATTTTCAGCAAACAAAGAGCAAGGATTTGTGTGTGTGTGTGTGTGTGTGTGTGTGTGTGAAGACCTTTCACGAGGCCCTCTAATTGTAAGCTTCTGAGTTTTTTAGATGGGTACGGTAAAAACTAAAATGAAAAAATGAAAACAAAATGCATACCGCCTTCAGATGCTAAACTGCACTACATTAGAGGAGGGGGATCCAAAGCAAGAACCAGTGACGATCTGGTTCACTGTTGGGCTACTTTCACAAAATATCTCTGCCGGTCTTCATTATGGTAGACCCTCATATAAGAAACGGTTTGTATAACATAAAATCTGTACAACATAAAAAAATTCCGGAGATAGGGGAAATCTGCTTAACAGAATCGTCTATGGGGCGAATCCGTACAACATAAAAATGGTCACGATTAGGGATTATTCTGTTTTCAATGCATTCCTATGGGAAATCTGTATAAAGGAAAATTTGTTAAACAGAAATTCATTTGGAACGAATTAATTCCTTTATACAAGGTGCCACTGTATTTATTAAGCAAGAAGAATTCAGATTTTGTTCTCTTTTGTTATGACTCCAATGGAACTCACTTGAGAGTGAGGCCATCCCTCAGTGGCAAGTGCTGATTACAAAGCCTGAATGCACAAGTGTCCTGGTAGGCTGCCTTATCTTAATGGCCTAGCACAGATCTTGCACAGTTTAATGGTCTTGGTTTCCATTTGTTGTAGCACTCCAGGTAGAGCTGCAAGTGAATTACCCCAAAACCTAGGTGAGCCCCTGCCCTTCTCTGCACAGGCAAGAGTCAGCCAGATGCACCCAGGTAGGTATCCCTAGGACCAGCCCATAACATTTTGTTTCCTGAAACAAAACACAACATGGTTCCTCCTCCTTTGCACATATAAAGATCAACTCGGCTGGCAGGAGCAAACTCTGTATCTCCCTCTCTTTGTTTCTCCTGCATTCAAAATGTGTCCTAGTCTACAGTGCAGTCACAAGAAGAGAAGTTCTGCTGGGAAAGAGAACAAGGCTGGGAAAGGTTGAGGGCAGCAGGGAAAGAGGAAGAGAAAAGGTGAAATGAATTCACCAATAAAGGAAGCCACCACTTTGAATGTTTTGAAGACCTGAGCGGAGCTGTTAATACCTGGACCTTCTGGAGGCCACCCATTCCAAAAGATGAAAGCAAGTTGGCAGTATATAACTAAAGTGTAGTGAATGTGCCAGGTTTTGAAAATTGTATCTCATTTCTTTGAAATATTTGTATTTATTGGTAGAGCAAGCATGACAATGTTCTAGGTGGGTGGCTTGTTTTTGTTGTCTCATTTTAAAAATCCAAATCAAGGCGCAGAGTAATGCATTTTAATAGTATCTCTGCTGAAATGACAACTTTCTCTGTCCACCCACACACAACACCTATTAATGCCTTCCCGGTGATTGATTTGTTGCGAGACACACATTCAACAGCGCGCCAGCCCACATCTTATGCTAAGTGTGTCTGCTCTCTAATTTTCCCTTTTCTGTTAAAGCAAGAAAAATGACAGATGCTACACTTTAATGCTGTGATTCGTCCATTTCAGTCGGAGAATAAATGCACATTCTCACCTCATTTGCCTTTAAAATATCTCCAAATGGACATTACCTTTCAAATGTTCTCCTCCACCCACCCCCGATCCCCCATCCCACCCCCAGTCTTAAAAGCTGAAAGGCAGCAAAAGCTGTAATGGTAGGTGCCAGGGCTGTTTTATTATATTTTATTTTATTTGAATTACTGGGTGACTGGTTTAACTGATCCTAAAACGCAAGTGTCTTTTTCTACCGCATAAAAGAGCCTGAAATGTTTACATATCAAAAGGCTATAGGCCAATTTCTGTCAAAATTACACATGAAGTTAAGCAGTACAAGCAATTTATTTAAACACTAGTCATTGTAGAAAAATTCCTAACCATATGCTCTTTTTAGCAGTTCACCCCCCCTCCCCCGCCCGTACTCTTTCCTCACAAACGCTTTTGACCCATGACTTGGCAAGACATGCAAGCTTCATAATTTACCCGAAATTTTCAAAATCCCCCCCTGACATTTCAAGCAAAGATCTTCATTAATAAGGTTTATATATGAATGAAAACTTTAGAAGCTGATATTGTTTGAGGGTTTGAGGGAAGCACTGGAGAGTCAAACTCAGTGGTGTGTGTGTGTGTGT
>JAHTLZ010000225.1:9845464-9872344 GCA_023846285.1 Phrynocephalus versicolor
TAAATAAATAAATAAATAAATAAATAAATAAATAAATAAATAAATAAATAAAACCCCACTTAATGCATTATGTCTATGCTAAGGATCCTAGATCTTGTAGGGAGATGATCCAAATAAATCAACTTTCGAATATGCTCTTGGGGGAAAACATGAAATAGCACCCTTAAAAATATATATCGCTCTCTCATTTTTTCACACGAAGTAGGCCGGAGTTCACAATGCGAGGCGTCGCAGAAGGAAAGTAAAAGCAAGGCGAACTCCGATAAGCGATATAGGGCAGCTTCAGTACTGTATTCCAGGCTAGGTGCGTGCGTGGGTGGATGGCAAGCCGTTGAGCTGTGTAAAACTACTTCAAGCCTAATCTAGAATACGTGGAAACAAGCCTTCAGGGATCAGTTGCAAAATTTTGCAGTTTCTACTCGATCTCCCTTAAGTACATACATTTTAATGAATGCAATTTTCGCCGAAGTTGAAACGGAGGCACCGTCTTGAGAACGGGAGAGTCTGCATTTGTACGCTGGAAACTCCTTGACTGAGAAATTTCAGAATGAAATGAACTGAATACAGTATGTATTTTTGCCCGGGTTTCCTCCTTTGATTTCGGCAACCTTTTGCCTGCTTCGGAGGAGAATCCTGGTCTCGTCTTTGGCTAGTTCCTTGTTCCTCCCGGGGTCAGTTTGGGCTCCGAATCCGAACCGGTTTCACTTCCAACCTTTTCCTTTTGCGTCCCTGTTCCTCTCCCCGATCGGTCTCCAGGTTATGAAGGTACCGGCTCGGTCCTGATGTCTCCGGTGCCCCATCAGATGCTGCCCTACATGAACGTGGGCACCTTGTCGCGGACGGAGCTGCAGCTTCTCAACCAGCTCCACTGCCGAAGGAAGAGGAGGCATCGCACCATCTTCACCGACGAACAGTTAGAGGCGCTGGAAAACCTCTTCCAGGAAACCAAATACCCCGACGTCGGCACTCGAGAACAGCTGGCCAGGAGGGTCCATTTACGGGAGGAGAAAGTGGAGGTAAGGAGAAACGTCCTCTAAGGCTCATTTTGACAGCGGATCAGGAAGGGAGTCAGATCACACTGGCTTGTTCTTTGACGCCTGCCAGTCCTACCCTGCTCGCTCCCAAGGGAGCACCCTTGCTGGAAACGGAATGGAAGGCTAAGCGTAACGGGAGCCGCTCCAATTGTGCCGCAGTTGGCGCTTTGGGCAACTTGCATGTTTAGCCGAACCATTCCCGATTGAACTGGAGTGCCTCACTACTGTAACCTGACATAATGCGAAATCCACGCAGAATGAGACCCGTGGGAATGGCGGGAATTGGTTAGTCCACGCTAAAGTAAGCCCCATTTACTTCAATGAATCTACCCCAGCTGGGTCCAAAAATGGATATAGTCCTTCGAGTGCCATCCAGACCAGCACTCAAGAACCTGGGAGGAAGCCCCAGGGTACTCACCAGCACTGATTTCTGAGTGCTCAAGCTCAGGATCGGGCTTTTGAAATCAGTGATGCGTGGTCTACAATACTAGGGACTAGAAGTCTACTTGAGTTTATAGAGAACTTTTTCTTAGAAAATTGCGACGATCATTTGCAGTACCTCCACGAGCTGAAGCATACTTTGAAGAGAAATTACATTTTGCTACCAGTCCCTCGCTTTGGACTTAACTCGGGCCAAATTCTTCTGTGCTAAATGGGTAGATATCAGATGGTTTGATTCCATTATAAGGAAACCACGACCGTGCGCTTGCAAGACCTGAGCCGCCTAGTGAATGGCAGGAGCTTTTCGGGGCTATTGTTCGTTCATAGGGAGGGAGTGGCAGGCACTTTCAACAGTAACGAGGGGTGGCGAACAACCCCAAAGGTGCCCTGCGGTCTAGTAAGTTTCTGGGAGGACGGTCGCCCAAGTTCTTCAGGTGATCACGATCACTTTACCCTTCACATTGGCTTCCGGGAATTGTATTGAACTGCGCACAAAACAGCCGGCGGCGACCCAATGGCAAACTGACCTTGCACGTAGTGGGTATCCCTACCGCATGGTTGGTGCCGGGGAAGGGGATGGCGAATTAGGGGGGGGGGGGGAAGGCATCCGATCCATCCCCTTTCAGCTTCCTGTGCAAGTCCCGGATGATAGAGTTCAAGGGCGCTACCTCACTTGCTTTCCTGGTTCCAGAACTTCTTGTTACTTGCCCTCAAGTTGCCCTACGAGTCATGGCGACCTAAAATGTTCCGTTCTCAACAGCCTTGGTCAGGTCTTGTAAATGCCAGCCGGCGGCTTCCTTTAAGGAGTCGACCCATCTCACTGTTGCTGCTCCTCTCTTCCTTCTGCCTGCTACCTTCCCTGGAGTTAATATCTTCTATAAAGACTCCTGCCTGCACGATATGCCTAAAGTAACACTGTTGTCCCCAAGACAGTTCCGCCTGGCTTTGTTCTGGCAGTCAGGACCCACTTGATCTTCGTTTTGGTAGTCCGGGGTATCCGCAAAGTAGATTCTTGTGAGGGCTTTTGGCTTTTTAGCCAAGTTCATGTTGCTGTAGTCTAGTCCCCCCCCCCCAATCGACACCTCACCCTCTGAACCTGCATTGAGCACAACTTCCCAGATACACTTTCTGCGTTTCCTGTGCAGCTCGGAGGGGCTCTTCCGAGCCACGCTTGTGCGTTGTATATAAGAGGTCGCCGGTTCGATCCCGGGGATCTTCAGATTTGGCTAAGGGGACACACCCGCAGGAAATAAATGTTGACCTCCGGTAGCAAAGCGGTCTTGGAGGGTATATGAACGTTTCTTGCTTGTAAGGGAAGTAAATGCAGAGGCCGTGGTGGGGGGAAATCTCTCAATTGCTGTGTATATGCGAGAGAGATTGTACGCCTCAATATTAACTACAGTGGCCTTAGTTTCGCCTCCCGTGTGTTAAAGTCTAGACGGGAGATCTTCCCCCACAGTAACCGGACTCGAGAACGGTCTGTTCACACGTGCGCCAATACACACTTCTAATGTCCCCTGCAATTGAACGCAGGAGCTCCGCCCTCTGATGATGGTGGATTTAAATTAAGAGCTCATCCAGTCATAGGGCTAGCAAGTTTTGTGTTGTGTCTTGGCTGATGGGAATCGGCCAGGTAAAACAGAGTTATGGGTTATCTAGTCCTCCTAATGGGAGAGTTCCCTTTAACAGGAAAATGGGAGGAAGACTGGCTGGGTGTGAACGTTTGTCTCCAGGTGTATTTAGGGTGGGTGTGAGGAAGTGTTGTGTTTGCTCCTCATGTCATGTTGGAATAAAGGGCTGTTTTACAGTACCTGGAGCTGGCTTTTTCCCCGGTGGAACCCACTGTATTACATTTTGACGGTGAGCTTAGACCCGTGACGGCTCCTTCACACGATGCCTTCGCCTTCACCCAGTGCCTCAGTCGGCCACTGCGTGGTTTCCCGTGATAAATGACCTCCCCACCCCTCTCTCCTTCCTGTGCTTAACGTGGCAGGTGTGGTTCAAGAACCGCCGGGCGAAATGGAGAAGGCAGAAGAGGTCGTCCTCGGAGGAATCGGAGAACGCGCAGAAATGGAACAAACCTTCCAAAACCTCCCCGGAAAAGAGGCAAGAAGAAAACAAAAGCGACTTGGACTCCGACAGCTGATAGGCGGCGTGGGACGGGGGAAGACTAGGCGGTCTGGAACGACTCGCAAGGAGAAAGGACTCCCTGTTCTTGCACAGACTCTGCCTTGACAAGAGGAAAGGGCGTATATATTATCTGTAATCTATCTATATATTTGTATATAGTGTATATTATGACCCGCGGCAGTGATTTTTTTTTTTGCAATAAATATACGCTGCGGGGAGGGGTGGGGGATGCTGGGGACATTTCTTTTATGGTGGGTGGGTGGGAGTCTTACACTACCAGGGCTGCGAAGGGGCTACAGGAAAGCAGGGCGGCGGTGGTGAGCGATGTCACAGTTCTGGCCAGGCTCGCCTACTTACAGGTACCTGCAGTGTAGAAATGTAAAGCGGCACAACTTAACTTATTGCAGTTATTTAGGTAGCAAGGCGGGGGGGACGGGGGACGAGAGAAGGTGGTGGAGGTTTTTTTTTTTTTAAGTTTGGACCGCAATTCCCAGAATCCACCGCCAGCCTCGGAGTCCGGGATTTGTAGTCCCCTTTTGTACCCAATCTCTAGGCTTGGAAGGGCTGGGTTTTTTTTGTAGCTGCTCGCACCGTTACCTCGCGAGGTTTCCTGGGCCAGACAGCCAGGCAGACTACAGGGAGAGCCATGTTTACTTGTGAGTAAAACCTTTGGAACGCGATGGGACTGGCTTCTGAGTAAAGATACCTACAACTGAATAGTGCGTGTGCGCGTTTCCAGCCGTGTTTTGATCTGCGTTGTTTCATGTTCAAAGTTTTATCATTACCCCTCCCTGATATCGAAATGCCACATCAACAGAGCCAGTGGGATGTGGTGATGGATGAGTATTTAAGAGATCTGGGTTCAAATTGACCCCTTTGGTCATGGGAGCTCAGGGGATGGCACTAATAAACCACCTCTTCAGTGCCTTGTATGTCCATGGAGTTTTCTTGTCAGGAATACTGGAGTGGTTTGTCAGTTCCTACTTCAGGCGCCTACAGCACCTGGTATGGTCTCCCATCCAAGCACTAACCAGGGCCCACCCAGCTTAGCTTCCGAAATCAGGCAAGCTCGGATGCGCTTAGGGCATCCAGGCAGCTGTGGTCTTCAGCGCCTTACATGCCTCAAAACCTTGTTGGGATAGACAGATGTCAGAAACATCTGGAGGATGTATCACCCCCCCCACCACCGTTGTTAATTTGTCAGGACTAGTATTGAAATAAGTCAGTTTTTTTTTAAAATCTCAGGCTCAAAGGTATGGAAATAGATTGGCCAATAATTCCAAAACTAACCCCGCCTGTTAATTTCTTTCCTCACCATGTTTTCCTGGGAATTAACTACAACATTAATCTGAGTGATTCGAAACGGTGTCCCTCAACATTTGGGTTTATTTCCAAAGAAACACCTTCGGGATCTCAGAGGATACGTTAAAAGCGCGAGGCAACAGAGGTGAGGGAAGGAAGTTATATATATATTAAGTTATCCTACTTAATATATATATGTTATATTAAAAGACCTTAAAAGTATAAGACAATAATTTTAACACCAAGTGAATTTTTAAAAAGTTTTGGGTTTTTTGGTAGTTTTTAATGATCAATGAGCCCTGCTTTACTCCTGAAACCACAGATGCTATTAATACTTTGTGGCCTTTAAAAATGTTCCTGAAAGTCGTGGTTAGATTAACGCAGAAAGAAAGGGGGGGATACACAGATTATCTTCCTGTTTCTTTAGAGAAATTTTTGAAAATAATGTTTGCACTGGAATTTGAGGTCAGGCGAAGGCACATTAGCAGTGACGCAAAGCAACCATAGAAATTGGACAGAACTCAGGAGTCCCATTGGAGCATCTTTTTATACGACCTTATCCTGGCTCTGTGAACAAGAGAAGGGGAAATGAAGAGGGTGTCTACTCAGAAGTGAGCGCCACTGATTTCAATGGGTAGAAAATGTAGGCTTAAAAAGAGCAATACAACTTTCTGACTTCCATGGCAGGTCCGAGTCCATAGTAGTATCTGAGAGCCGCCGGGAATCGCAGCGGCGCCCTTTTCTCCTGAAACAGTTACATTTCCCAGGAAAGAAAAATTGGTTTTTAACTTGGAGGAGGCGAGAGCGGGAGGACATCCCGTGTCGAGTGCCCAGATCCAGGTAGGCGTAAGCCCCGTCGAAATCAACCAGATTTACTTCTGAGTAGACGTTCTGAGATCGCGCTACAAACTGATCCGTGCGTCCGCACCAACGGAAGACCGGCCGCCACGCCGCCTTAAACGTGTGGAGGAATCTGATTCTTCTCCGGCAAGGTCCGCCGAGGACAATCTAATCCTGTCTTTTCAAAACTTTCCTGGAACGATGATGAGGTCGTTCGCCCTCTCTGGAGTCATCTGAGAGCAAATCCCCTTCATCTCAAGAGCTTTTGCTTCTCAGTCCAATGCGCCCCGGGCTTATTGTAAATCAAACGCGCCTTCCTTGTGTTTCCAAAGGGACACAAATTTAGTCCGATGCCTGGAAAGGCACCCATATTATTGAACCAAAGGGGAGAAGCAAAGGCAGACGGGCAAGGGGCGAGGACTCTGCCTCCGGCAGCAACACCGGAGAGACGTCGCTTTATAGTTTTTCTCATACACACATACAATTGAGAGGAAAGTTAATGGTTTGAATTACAACGCCCAGAATCCTAGTATTCATGTTGGCTAGAACGTCCTGGGAGTTTTCGTTACAACCCCCCCCCCCAAATATGTAGCATACATCAAATAAGTATCTAGCAGAAGTTTTTTTCTCCATATTTCACTTCAGGAAATAAATCATACAGTAACCTAATGGTGGTACACTTATATTATGGCCTATAATGACTGTACTGCAAGTAAAACTGCTCAGGATCTGGGGTTCAATCCCAGGTAGTAGGCTCATGGTTGACTCAGCCTTCCATCCTTCTCAGGTCAGTAAAATGAGTACCCAGCTTGCTGGGGGGGTGCAGCAATGTGTAACCTGCATACTGTAATTAAAAACTTTAAACCGCCCTGAAACTACTTGAAAGTGGTATGGGGTGGTATATAAGCAGAACACTTTGCTTTGGCTTTGCTTTCAGTTATCTGGAAATTCTGCCCCCAGAAGACCAGCCAGCAAGGTAAGGTAAGGATTTATGGGAATTGTAGTCCTAACTTTCTAGGTGATCAAAGGCTCCCGCTCCTATCTGGTAATAATAGTCAACTAAAAGAGAAGTAGATAACAATTCTAAAAAATAAACAAGCAAGAATCCAGAGCTACGGATGACCCTCATTTCTTCTCCTCCCCCACATCTTCTCATTTCATAGGGAGAATAAAGTTTGGAAAAGGTATTGTTTGGGACTACAACTCCCAGAATTCCCAAAGTAGCTCCCAGGTGGAGTGCAAACAATAATTTCCCCATTCTCAGACCAATCTCCCCCAGCCGTCCATGACGGAACTGCTTGGGGGGAGGGCACCCCCAAACAAACCAGTCTACCCAGTCAACTATGCAACCGACGCCGTTACTGCTTTCCCCTAAAACCTTGCTCATTATTTACACGTGTCCACGAACTGGGAGCTGCCACCTTATCAAAAAGCCTCACCTCCCATGGAATGAGAAGGGAAGCCCTCTCGCGGACTTGTGTGTTTATTGATTTCCCTCATTGTGATTTCTGAGGTCGTGGCCCTCTCTCCTCCTCCTCCTCCTCCTCCTCCTCCTCCTCCTTGGCTTGAACCATGCTTCTGCATGATTCACACTTTCAGGAAAGTGGCCAGCCCCCGCCTCAAGTTGAAGGTGGAATCGAGCCCAAACAGGCCGCTGCTATCTGGCAAAGTGTAGTGGTGTAACCCTAGCAGACTGTGTACTGTATTTCTGTAGCTTTTGCGGATGCCGCCTCACACTTTGACTGAAGAGGGGAGGGTGCAGAGGAGCAGCCAGCTAACCACCGGAACCCCCTTTAGAGAGCCCTTTCCCGGATCTTAGACTTTGTGTGTGTGTGTGTGTGTGTGTTGTGTCCTTACGGACTCTCCCGGACCCTATGTCCATGGAGTTTTCTTGGCAGTAATACTGGAGTGGTTTCCCAGTTCCTACTCCAGGCCCCTACAGCACCTGGTATTCCCTGGTGGTCTCCCATCCAAGTACTAACCAGGGCCAACCCTGCCTGGCTTCTGAAATCAGGCGAGATCGGGTGTGCTGAAGGCATCTAGACTTTAAAGGCCTTTAATTGTCACCATGAAACCCTGAAGCCTACATATCACTGCTGGTGGCACCCCCATTACTAGGGTCTCATGATCTGAATGCTATGCCTGGCATCATATATAAGCTGTATAAATAAATAAATAAATAAATAAATAAATAAATAAATATACGTATAGGCAGGTTTGTACATGTGACTACCATTGTGGTCTGGTGGCCTTGATGTTAGATGGTGCTGTATATAAGTCTAATAAATAAATAAATAAATAAATAAATAAATAATAGAGTGTCATGCTGGGATATAGGTTTGGGTTCAAATTCCTCCCCGCTCCATTTGGCCATGGGAATGCACTGGGAGGGAACGACAATAGCAAACGGCTCCTTGAGAATCCCACCCATCTCAAACCCCACTGCCCGCAGTGTTGCCAAGCCATGTATTGGAAGTGACTCGAGGGCAGTGAGTGGCACGCAGTGTACACTACTGGCTGGACCAAGACAGATAGATGGCTTCACAGTAAATAGGCTGAGCTTTAAGGGAACTCTGCATACAATCTCTCCAGGAAAGGTCCTGAAAGGAAACACTGGAGCAATGTTGCCTTGTATATCAGAAAGGGCCAAGAGTCCAACCCTATGGAAATCTCCAAGGAGGCAGATACCCGCAGAATTGTTCTTCGGGGTCTCTATATCAAGAAGCAGAGACGTTGGTGTGAGGCAGTGATGCCAAGTTTTGGGGACGACACTCAGCAATTAGCAGCAGGAAAAGCAAAGGGGATTTGCCAAGAGGGACAGAAGGATGTGGCATCCAAAATGGACAAATGGGCAATAATATGGCAACTGTACTATATAGGTCAGGAGTGTGACATATACTTAAGGAACTTATCAGACAAAGAAATAGCATGCGTTTTGGACCTCTTGTGGTGATCACACAGTGTACACGTGATCACAAACAGAGATGGGCACGACTCAAAAAAATTGTTTTTCGTTTTTCGTTTGGTCGTTTAGGGGTCCGTTTTGGTTCATTTTCGTTTTCGTTGGGTTTTCCCCGCAAATTTTTCGTTTTCGTTTCGTTAGCGAATGAAAATGAAAACGAAAACGAAACATTTCTGTTTCGTTAGCATTCTTTTCAGTTCAATGTGTCTGCTGCAATGAAAACGAAAAACACGGCAAAATTTTTCGTTTCGTTTCCGTTTCCATTTTGTTTTTGAAAAATTTTCGTTTTCGTTTCGTTACGTAACAAAAACAAAAAAAATGGAAACGGAAACGAAAATTTCGCTGAGTCGTGCCCATCTCTAATCACAAACCATTCCATCCTTTATTGGTGCCCAAGACAGACCTTTTGGGTCCATCAGCAAGGCAACTTGGGGGGGGGTAGTGAGTGGTTCTGAGGTATGCCGGGAGGGGCTGAAGGGTCACTCTAAGGACAATTGTTCCCAGCACATCAACTCTTTCCAGCACAATCAAAGAGGACTCTTCCTTTCCATCTGGTTGGATCTTTAGACGGTGCCAGGGAGGATGCTGAGGTACAAATGGCTCTGCCTCGGATGATGCTACTTTGTTCCAGCAGCTCCAGGGAGCATCAGAGCCACTGAATGTAAGTAAGGGCATGCATATGGGGCTAACAACAGCAGCAGCAGCAGCAGCAACAACAACAACAACAACAACAGGTATCTGTTATACAGTGACAACTGGTATCTGTTGTACGATGCCAGTCAATGTTTTCATAATTTTGATTGACTTTGATATTTTTAATAACACCACCACCAACAATAACAGTAACAACACATCAGAGGTAGAACAAATGGCAATTTTAGGAACAGCATGTATACTGTACTTACTATGTTGATATTTAGCAGCTAGTAATGTTCTTGGTTAAAACTTGTATCTTCTCTATATAATATCGTCAGTGTTTTTATAATTTTGATTGGCCGTGCCTGGTATTTTTAGTTGCTGCTGTCCTTGTCATCATCACCTTCACCATCCAGTTTTACACATAGGGAGAGATAGGATCTAAATAGCGACTTACTGAGAAATGGATCTTGTTGCCATGAAAACAATGAACCAACTTGCAGGATCGAATTGTAACTAGAGTGGGGGAAGTCAGGGATCTGACAAAGGGTGGCAGCCTTTAGAAGATGGAAAAAAATCTGCTGGAATTGCACAGACCCTGCTTTTATTATTTGCTAGAGGAAGGGTACTTCCAGCCACTGTTCCTCAGACAGAAAAGCAGGTCCAGCGAAGAACCAGTATGGCCATCATACACTCCGATGCAGGTTTTCTTCCCTATTCTTCCATCTTATCCCTTCATATACCAGTCTCAAACATCCCAAGCTTAACCAACATGGCAGCTAATTTAGTAGGATTGCTGTTTACAATTCCAGTGAGGGAGCTGCCCCCCAAACAACAGCAACAGCAACAGCAACAGCAACAGCAACAGCAACAGCAACAGCAACAGCAACAGCAACAGCAACAGCAACAACAACACAAATGTCATGCTAAGGGTCATTGACTACAACTACCAAATAAATCTTGTTATTCATGCAATGGGACTTTCCCCCCCTTCCCCTTCAATTTGCAGTGAAGGGGCTCCAAGCTATAATTTGAGATATCAATCATGCTTACACATATATTGCAACATCATTACTATTCATCAAATGTATGGTAGTAGGACCACACTTGGAATGCTCTCTAGAGTTCTCTCGGGTTCATTGCAAAAAGAAGAGCATAAAACTGGAAAGATGGATACCCAGTGTAGTGTAGTGTAGTGTAGTGTAGTGTAGTGTAGTGTAGTGTAGTGTAGTGTAGTGTAGTGTAGTGTAGTGTAGTGTAGTGAGTAGAGCAATTTAGGACATTTGGGTTTGGATCTCTGCTCAGTGGTGGAAGCCCTTTGGGGAGTAGTAACAGTAAAGACACTTTCTAAAATATCCCATTTACTCCGAAAGTCCTACTTGGGGGCACAAAACACAAAGCTGGAAAAAGGTGCAGGAAAAGAGTAAACAAAACGATGGGTTACCCTGGAATGCCATTCCTTCTGGAATGCCACCCCTTGGGAAGCCAAACCTACACCTTCTTTGCTGCCTTTCCACAAGCAGGCTAAGACCTTTCTCTCCAGACAGGCTTTTCTTTATTGGCTGGAGCTAAGCAGGGTCGGCCCTGGTTAGTACTTGGATGGGAGACCACCAGGGAATACCAGGTGCTATAGGCACCTGGAGTAGGAACTGGCAAACCACTCCAGTATTCCTGCCAAGAAAACTCCATGGACATGGAGTCACGAAGAGTCGGTCACAACTGTAACGACGCAACACACACACACACACACACACACACACACACTGGGAAGGGTTTTCCAAATGGGATTGTTGTACTCTGTTGTCTTTGTTGTCTTGTATTGATTTTATTTACTGTTTTAATATACATGTTTAATTATTTTTTAAATTATACTTTTAATCTGTCTAGCTTTTTAAATATTGCCCTTTTAATGTTGTAAGCCACCTTGGGTCCTTTTTAGGAGAAAGATGGGGTAAAGTTGTTTTAAATAAATAATTGGAGGGCCAGAGGAGATGTTAGGACCATTTTGAGTGTTGAACGAGGATGGACTGGAGAGATGTGAGGTTTAACTAATTATACATATCGTAAAGAAACATACGAGATCAACTTGTATTGTGGCAGTCATGCGTCCAAGGTGGATGGTAGGAAATTCAGGGAATAGGAAAGTAAATTGTTTCAGTTTAAACCAGGGAATTCACTGCCACAGGGAATAATGACTGACCTAGAGGCTTTTAAAACAAGGATAACAAACAAAAAACCCAGAGAAGACATATCTATAAATGCTAATCACAGTGATAGATACTGCTTATCTCTGCTTTCACAGAGAGAATGCACATGATTGTCAGTTGCTGGGGCACATGAGCAGGAGAGGGTGCTATGGACTTCATATGGTGGAGTTTCTTGAGGTACCTGGTTAACTTCTCTGGGATCAAAATGCACCAATAAAGTGACTTTTGATGAGATATGAGGGAGTGATGATTGGTGCTTCCTGCTCCTCCTCTCCCCTTCCTCCCAACTTTGTACAAAACTACTATTTCTCCCTCACTGAAACCAATGGTAAGAGATTAATCCAGAATAGCTCTTGAAGGCTGACATTCAGTCTAGTTCAAGAGTGTTACCCCATTCAAGGAGTATGGGGATCTTGCAAATAGAGTTACAGGACTGGTGGATGAGGGGAACGCTGTGGATATTGCTTATCTAGATTTCAGTAAGGCCTTTGATAAGGTTCCCCATGATATACTTACAAATAAGTTAGTAGAATGTGCGGTAGATAGTGCTACTGTTATGTGGATTTGTAATTGGTTGACTGATCACACCGAAAGGGTGATCATTAATGGCCTCTCTTCAGCTTGGAGAGACGTGTCCAGTGGGGGGGGGCAGGGTTCCGTTCTGGGTCCAGTGCTGTACAATATCTTTATTAATGACTTGGAGGAAGGAATAGAGAGCATGCTAATTAAATTGGCAGATGATACCAAATTGGGAGGGGTTGCTAATTCCCTAGAGGATAGGATGAAAATCCAAAAGGACCTTGACAGATTAGAGTGCTGGGCCAAAGCTAACAAAATGGATTTCAACAGAGGGAAATGTAGGGTGCTACATCTAGGTAAAAAGAATGAATTGCACAGATATAGGATGGGACATACTTGGCTGGAGAATAGTACCTGTGAAAGGGATCTGGGAATCTGGGTGGACCACAAATTGAACATGAGTCAGCAGTGTGATGCAGCAGCCAGGAAAGCCAATGTGATTCTTGGTTGCATCAACAGAAGCATAGCGTCTAGAAAGGGAGGTGATAGTACCCCTCTATTCTTCTCTGGTGAGACCCCACCTGGAGTACAGTGTCCAGTTCTGTGCACCTCAATTTAAAAAGGGTGTTGACAACCTTGAGCGGGTCCAGAAGAGGGCAATGAGGATGCTTGAAGGTCTGGACGCAATGTCATACAAGGAACGGCTTAGGGAGCTGGGAATGTTTAGCCTTTAAAAAGAAGGCTGACAGGGGAATGTGATAGCCTTGCTTAAATATTTGAAAGGATCTCATATTGAAGAGGGGACTGGTTTGATCTCCATGGCTTCAGAGACTAGGACTGGGGGCAATGGTTTCAAACTACAGGAAAAGAGATTCCATTTGAACATTAGGAAGAACTTCCTGATTTTCCCTACTTCTACAGCAGAATTCTAACATCAGAGTCATCAATGGGATGGATTCCACCCAACCCCCCAGGGTAGGAAGTGGGGAGCAAAAGTGAATTCATCTTCCATAATCGGACCTTCATATGCAACCTTGGAGTAGCATCTCTGAGCTATCCTATTGGTTAACAAATTGCCGTCCTAGAAGACCATATCAAAGAGTCTGCCATGGGCCCACCAGGTCATGGCATGCCATACCTATTGCACACAAATTTTGGTAATTATATCAGTTGGACCCACTAGGCACAGTATCATCAGAAATACTGATTGGCTTGGACTCCACAGAATATTGGCTTGTTCCAGGTTTCAGCATTTCTGCTGAAGCAGAAAAGACTCTGGGGATTTTCTAAGACAGTCCTAATGGAGTCTTTTAGAATGACATCAAGTTCTTTATTTTTACGAACTCTCCGATAATTCATTGCATACCATAAAAATGTGGTCTGCTGCTCAGGCTTAGAAATGCAAAGGGCAGGGTTGATTATATTACTTTCATAATTTCTATTAAATCCTGAAATTGTTGGGGCTGTCCATTCTGTTTTATTTTAGTGTGTGTGTGTGTGGGGGGGGGGGATTTTGATTGAATATCAGTGCTCTGCTCATGCATTGGGGCATGAAAGCCAAACTCAGTCAATGTTTGGGCTCATTAATTTGTTTGATAGTATTGGCAAAGATTTAGCAACTTTTTCTTTTTTTAAAAGGAAGTTAGGAATTCCATAGAAAAGAAAGAGGCTGTGGAATGTCAGTGCTACAAATATCTTTAAATATTTATTGCTATTATTCTAGACAGTAGTTGATGGTTTCCCTAGATTTACTAAATAAAATTTAAGTAGATAATTGTGCTATGACCTGTTGGTGTTACAAACATGAGGACCACCCTGGGGTAACCTCATGTTTTGTAGACACTTCTAACACCTCAATGGGAGGAGAGAATCTAGGGTCCTCCTTTTAACTGTGAAAACACTGAACACAACAAAATAATTCTAACTAACATGAATGTGGGTGGGCATGAAGTATATCTGATATACTGTACAATCCCAAGCTATTCTGATTGTATTTCACACGGGTTTCTTAAAAACAAGTCATGCCAGACTAATTTGATCTCTTTCTTTGATAGAATTACAGGCATGGTAGACGAGGGGGATGCTGTGGATATTGCTTATCTGGACTTTAGCAAGGCCTTCGATAAGGTTCCCCATGGTATTCTTGCTAAGAAGTTAGTAGGAAGTGGGATAGATAGTGCTACAGTGAGGTGGATTTGTAATTGGTTGACTGATCGCACGCAAAGGGTGATCATAAATGGTCTCTCATCATCTTGGAGAGACGTGACCAGTGGGGTGCCCCAAGGTTCTGTTCTTGGTCCAGTGCTCTTCAATATCTTTATTAATGACTTGGAGGAAGGAATAGAGAGTATGCTAATTAAATTTGCAGATGATACCAAATTGGGAGGGGTTGCTAATTCCCTAGAGGATCGGATGAAAATCCAAAAGGACCTTGACAGATTAGAAATCTGGGCCAAAGCTAATGGAATGGATTTCAACAGAGGGAAATGTAGGGTGCTACATCTAGGTAGAAAGAATGAATTGCACAGATATAAGATGGGGGACACTTGGCTAGAGAATAGTACCTGTGAAAGGGATTTGGGGGTCTTGGTGGAGCACAAATTGAACATGAGTCAGCAGTGTGATGCGGCGGCCAAGAAAGCCAATGCGATTCTTGGTTGCATCAACAGAACCATAGTGTCTAGATCAAGGGAGGTGATAGTGCCACTCTATTCTGCTCTGGTCAGACCCCACCTGGAGTACTATGTCCAGTTCTGTGCGCCTCAGTTTAAAAAGGATGTTGACAACCTCGAGCGGGTGCAGAGGAGAGCGACTAGGATGGTTGAAGGCCTGGAAGAGATGTCTTATGAAGAACGGCTTAGGGAACTGGGAATGTTTAGCCTCTCTAAAAGAAGACTGAGAGGGGATATGATAGCTATGTTTAAATATTTGAAAGGATGTCATGTTGAAGAGGGAACAGGTTTGTTCTCCATGGCTTCAGAGACTAGGACTCGGGGCAATGGTTTCAAACTACAGGAAAAGAGATTCCATTTGAACATTCGGAAGAACTTCATGACAGTTAGAGCTGTTCGGCAGTGGAATATGCTGCCACGGAGGGTGGTAGAGTCTCCTTCTTTGACGGTATTTAAGCAGAGGCTGGATGGCCATCTGTCGGAAATATTGTGAAGGGGTTCCTGCTTGGCAGGGGGTTGGACTCGATGGCCCATGAGGTCTCTTCCAACTCTATAATTCTATGATTCTATGATTCTATGATTCTATGGATTAACAATGGCATAATTTTGTCCATTGACAACTAATTGCCTTCTGAATTCTCATTGACTTGCACTTAGCAGTCAGCCAGAGGTGTGGTTTGAACAGCCATCTAGAACAGCTTTCCATAGTTTTCCCCATCTAGATCCATTTCAGTCGGGTTATGGGACAGAGATGGCTTTAGTCACTTTGGTGGATGCCCTATGCTAGGAATTGGACAAGGGGAGTGTGTCCATGTTGGATCTGCTAGACCATGAAAAATGGTATCATGCTCATCTTTCTTGGATGGGACCAAGAGAAAAAGGCAAAAACCAAAGCATGCTGCTTATAAACTATCCCAGATTGCTGAAAGCATTCTCTGTACAGCTCACAAGTTAATTTTGCAGGCTGCACATTTCCCCTTCAGCAAGCTGGGCACTTGTTTTTATCAACCTCAGAAGGATGGAAGGTTGAGGCAACCTTGAGCTGGCTACCTGGGACTGAACCTCAGGCTGTAAACAGAGTTTACCTGTAGTACAGCAGTTTAAGCACTGTGCCATGAGGCTCTGTTGTATAGTGGCTCTGGTCTTTTCTAGAAGATCAAACTTAGAGAGTGATTCTGGCGGATTACTGTTTGATGCCTTTACCTTTACTCTGTATTCATCTGGTTTCTGTTTAACATCTGTACAAGAGAGGAAACGTCCAGAGCTAAGTGCCACTAGTAAACTGATGACTCCCAACTCTATCTCTCTTTCCCATCTAACTCCAAGAAAGCTGTTCATGTTCCAAAGTACACACCTGGTATGAGTGGTGGAGTGGATGAGATCAAACACATTGAAATTTAATCCTGGCAGCACAGACGAGCTTCTGGTCAATCAAAAGGCAAGTCAAGGAAAGGATTAGAGATGGGCACGACTTAGCGGTATTTTCGTTTTCGTTTTCGTTTTTTCGTTTTCGTTACGTAACGAAACGAAAACAAAAAATGGTTCAAAAATGGACCGAAAACGGAAACGAAACGACTAATTTTGAGCCAGTTTTCGTTTTTCGTTACTGGAAAAGCACTCAATGGAGCTAAATGGGGAGAAACGAAAAATTTTTCGTTTTCGTTTTCAGTTTTCATTTTCATTACGTAACTAAACGAAAACGAAAATTTTTGAAAATAAGCTCACGAAAATGGAAACGAAACGAAACAGACCCTAGCCGAAAATGAAAACGAAAACGAAAATTTTTTTCTGAGTCGGGCCCATCTCTAGAAAGGATATGTTGGATGTGTGTGTGTGTGTGTGTGTGTGTGTGTGTGTGTGTTAAAAACAGGTTTGCAGTTGGGTTCTTGATTCATTTTTAAGCGTGGAAGCTGAGTCCTGGCATGAATCTGTAGAGTTAAAACTGGTGTGCCAGCATCACCTGTTCCTTGAAATGCCCAATTTGGCTAAAGGGAAGCATGCCTCAGGTATATCCTGTTTGGATTACTACAACATGCTGTACGTGGGGATATCTCTGAAACTTCCGTTGGTCCAAAATGATGCACCAGACTGTTGATTGGTGGTAACTGCAGGGAGCATGTAACTCTTCTGCTAAAGCATCTTCACTGGTTATCTGTCCCTTTTCCAGATAAGTTCCAAGCAGTGGTTATGACCTATAAAGCACTGTATCTCATGGACCATATCTCCCCATATAACCCTCCATGGGTCTCCTCTAGGTCTCATCACCTATACAGGTTCATCTGACAGGGATCCAAAGTGGTTTTATCAGTGGCTGCCCTGAGATTATGGAACATTGTCTTTCACAAGGCTTACAGATATAATTAGAAACAATTTTTGTTCAAGCACATTTCAGTAGTAGTTAATTCTAACATCGCTAGATGCCCTACACACAGAGAGAAAATATTGATTTTTCTCTGAGTGTGTGTGTTTGATAATGCTTTTACACACTTAAATCTGTTTTTTAGAAGATTATTTTAAAATCTCTAGGCTTAATAACTTTTTAGTGATCTGTGTATCTTGTTTCAACTTTTTGTTTGCTTTAATGATCTATGAGCCTCCTTGAGTCTCACCACCGTGGAGAAAGGAAGCATAAAACTACTACATAGAAAAATAATGCTAATAAAGATGGTGTTTTATAGTTCTGTGGCTCTCAACTTTGGGTTTCCAGATGTTCTTGGACTAAAACTCACAGCAGCTTTTAATACTAGTTGTGCCAGCCATGAGCTGCCTAGATGCCCTAAGCACATCCGATCTCACCAGATTTCGGAAGCTAAGCAGGGTCGGCCGTGGTTAGTACTTGGATGGGAGACCTCCAAGGAACACTAGGTGCTGTAGGCGCCTGGAGTAGGAACTGGCAAACCACTCCAGTATTCCTGCCAAGAAAACTTCATGGATATGGAGTCATGAAGAGTCGGTCACAACTGTAACGACACAACACACATACATGCCAGCCATGATTTCTGGGATGTGTAATCCAAGAATCTCTGAGAACCACTGTTCTAGATATTTTGGAGTGCAGCTCCCATCAGTTCCCCAATAACATGGCCAGTGCTGAAAGGGCCATCGGAACAGAAGTCCAATACATTTGGTGGGCATAAGATTGGGATAAAGCTGCTTCCAACTACTGCAAACAAGCTGCTTGAAAGCCTGAGGCTTATCATACACAGTGCTGTTGTTCTGATTTGAAGCAGGAAAATAGCAACTTCTGTTTTCAGTTTTGGCTAAACCACAGTCTTTCCCATTATACATGGGTTTGATTTGGATGGTTGTTAAGTAAAAGTAAAATTGGATATATTTTCTTGATAGGTTATCTAGCTAGGATTAGGATAAAGTTTTGTATACAAAGGGAAACTATGGTTTAATCAAAACTGAATGGAGAATCTTTTATTCTCCTTTCAGGCACAACGGCAAAATGGGCAGACGTGAGCGTGTATGTAAGCTTGACTATCAATGCCGCTCATTTGTGACAATAGAAAATGGTTGGGTAGGGATGAGTTGCCCCAGCAGCCTTGTGCCTCCACAATACTCCCTATACCCTAATGTTTTCCCCCAATTTTTTATGGTTCAGAAAGTTCATCTTGTGCTGTTTAGATAGCATGGGGAATTTTTTTCATGTTTTGAGGGACCTCTGACACCCAAAACAGTTAAATAGCTTACTTCAGTTTACTTTAATTTTTTTTGCCACTAGGGGGTGCCAATGACTTTTTTCTGTTAAAAAATCCACCCTAAACAAACACAGCTTTTGTAAGGCATTTTTCAGTGGGTGTGTCAGAGCGGGGGATGTGGCTCTTCAATGTGTAAGGATGGGCATTTGTAAATTACATTTATAAACTGATGGGGTCTGAACTCTCTGCAACAAAACAGAAAAGGGAGCTTGGTGTTCTGGTGGACAGCTCAATGAAGGTGCCAAACCAGTGTGGCCTCAGCAGTGAAAAAAGCAAACTCAAGGCTAGGGGTAATCAGGAAGGGTATAGGAAATAAGTCAGCAAGTGTCAGTTTGCCTCTTTATAAATCCATGGTGAGGCCCCATCTGGAGTACTGTGTACAATTCCGGTCACCATACCTGAAGGATATTATGGGACTGAAAAAAGTGCAGAGGAGGGCAACCAGAATGATTAGGGGACTGGAACACCTTCCTTACCATCTGAAGCCGCAATGGCTGGGCCTCTTCAGTCTTGAATGACAGCGCCTAAGAGGTGACCTGGTTGAAGTTTATAAAATCATACATGGTGTGGACATTGTAGATAAGGACAAACTGTTTTCCCTATCACACCACACTAGAACTAGGGGTCACTCCATGAAACTTTTGGGTGCTAGATCTCAAACAAATAAGAGAAAGTACTTTTTCGCCCAGAGGATCACTGGTCTGTGGAACTCCCTGCCAGAAGAAGTGGTGGCAGCTGTCAGCCTTGACAGCTTTAAGAAAGGATTTGAAAAGTTCATGGAGAACAAGGGTATCAATGGCTATCATTATGGATTCCTATGGACAACTTCCAGGTTGGAGAGATAGGCAGGATATCTCTCAATGCCATTTGCAAGGAATAAGAAATCATAAGCAGGTGAAGACATCTGCTTGGGAATATCCTGAAGCAAATGGTGAGCCACTGTGCGGGACAGAACGCTGGACTGGATGGGCTGTGCCCTGTTCCAGCAAGGTTGTTCTTATGCTCTTATGTGGGTCCCCCAGGCTTCTGGAGGTGTCTCCCCCTTCATTTATTGCTTGATCAGAGAAGGGCAACTCCAGGTCTTCAGATGTTGTTAGACTGCAACTCTCCTAAAATAGCATATGACGAGGGATTACAGAGGGAGCAGTTGAAAAACACAGAAAAACCAGAGATGCCCACCTCTGAGATTATCAAGTAAAAACAACTATGTCAGCCATTTTTATGGCAAATGTATTTTCACCTAGTGTCCTCTGTATCATCAAGCTGAGAATGCTGAAGAAATTCAGCATGATGAAAACTGCTTTTGCCCAAAAGGATACACCAGGGAATGAGGCACGTACTCCCATTTTTAAACATTCTCTTTTGCATATGAGTTCTGGCATCTGAAAGCTCCTCAGGGGTCTGGCAGTCTGGACCATTAAGATCTCAGGTCAAGACATCCTCACTAACCAAAACATTTCTGCAGATTATTCAGCAAAGCCATCTTTGTATGGTTCTAAGTGGTCCCGCCTTTTTATCATAATTTCTATATGATACCGCTGTTGGACAAATACCACGAGCCACCTTGAGTATATGGTGAAAAGAATGCATTTTAATTGTAGAACCTTATGCCTGATTACTCAGAAGAAACCTCCACTGATTTTATGGAGACAGTGTGAGGGACCATTCTTTGAAGGCCCCTTTCCTTTCAAGAAACAAGGTTCAGGAAAGACAGTGAAATGAAAGGATTGAAGCTTCTAGAGACAGGATGATGGGATATAAGTAGGAGCTGAAGAACTTTGCCTGCTCCTAAACTCTGCACATGTACAAAATCTATGTTACAGTTTTATGGCCTTGTAAGTATAGATGTAGGCCGCAAGCCTTACTGTTTTCTGTGGGTCTTACGCTACATTGTTGAATATCTGAATAAGTTCTTATCATATGCAGGGCCGGCACGTCCATTAAGGCGAACTAGGCAGTTGCCTAGGATGCCAAAATGGACAGGGGGTGCTGGCCAGCCTGCTGCCCCCACGCTGCCCCTCCCGCCGCTGGCCACCACCGTCCTCCCCCATCGCCCGTCGCTGTCCGCTCGCCCACCCGCTGCCGCCGCCACCCACCCGCCCGCCCACTGCCCCTGCCATATTTTGCTCTGATTACTATCATTTGCGCACATGGTCCTTTCGTGTGAGGCCACAGGTCCATCGCAGCATCTTCATCTCCATGACTCCAAGGCAAAGTTCAGTTTCTTTAATTGCTGGCCAGCACTCTGCACCATAGAACGCAACAGGTCACTTTATTATTTTCACTTTTTGTACTAGATGAAGATGGAGATAAGTAACGATAAATACAGTGATGGAAAAGAAGCATATAAATGGGGAATATTCCAAGCACTTGGGCTGAAATATTGGGAAAATACTTGTATTTGAACTATGTAACATGGCAACATGAAAGCAATTTATTTGTTTTAACTTATGTTTAGAAAATCCAATAAAATATGAAAAAAAACACAACAGGTTGTACAATGATGTGATAGATCTTTGATTTTAAACGGTCGCTGACCTTTTTGTCACACATGACGCTTGATCAGAAGCTAAGAAAGCTAAAGAATTCAATTCACTGTCAATGGTTACAAACATTTAAATATGAACTATTTTTAAAAAGTGTACTATTATGATTTCAGAGGTGATTTTTGCTGTCCCATACATGCTTAAAAGCAATCCCATGTTTTAAGGCAATAGGCATGGAATTTGGCTGTGAAATAGTGCCTAAATATTCCGAAGGAAAGGAGGGGTTGTGTATGGAAAATGTTTTATGTGCCTCTGTTGAGCTTTGGGTTTCTGTGTCGTGAATAGTCATACACAAACCTTCTTGTATGCTGAGCTGGTGTGGCATAAAATATTTTGGTTCATGCATAAATCAAAGCCATTTGCCCATCAGACACTTAGGCCAGGAGGGAGCCTGGTGTAATGAAATCTCCATGTTTTATGGCAATGCAATTTCTAAATTCAGGAATATATCACGGACATCATTTCGTCCGACCTTGTACATAATCTTTCTCAAACCTCCTCAGATAAACTCAGCAAATATATTGATAACAAGGAAGGTTGAACAGGGCCCAGAGTGAATAACTCTTCATTAAGAAGAGCAGAGAATTGGAAAGTATCAATTTGATGCCAAATGGTACCCCATGGTGAATAATTATGGGCAAGCTGTAAACTCCTGAAAAGCTACAAGGCACCACTATAATGAAACACATAGCTGAAAGTTTACAGTATGAAATGAATATATATTGTGAGATTTCTCTTGAAAATACAGCCTCCCCCCTTCTTGACTGTGTATTTTCCACAGAAGGCTTGTAAGTGTTACAAATTTGATTAACTATGTCCAACAAACTACTGCTATTGTAATAAAGTATATCAACTTAAATCCAGACAGTAGAAAAGTTATGTGGTAGGAGGGACGACATTTCCTAGAACCCCCTAGCTAAGGTGGAGTCCAGGAGTTAAGTTCCTCCCTGTCCCACAACAAAAGGTCTCTGATTAAAGGGTTGTTTTGTGTTGACGGAGGAGACATATTGAGCTAGGCTCCAACATGAGATTGTTTGAACTACAGTTCCCAGAATTCCCCAGCCAGATTTTGGGAGTTTTAGCCCAGAAAGTGTTTTGGGAATCCATAAATGAGCTGTGACAATGGAGGAGAATGCAGGTCAGATATCATTACCTGTGTTGATAATGCCCATAAATGAGAAATACCCTGGTTCCATCTGTGGGTGGCTTGTAGACTGGAATGAGGGCTTCTCACTCAAATATTTAGGGAGAATGTCCCCTGCTTCAGTTAAAAATTGTCACTGACTTCATTCCTTCCATCATTTTTTCTTGTGGGTCACTTCCATAGGGTGGAAAACACACCTTAGGAGTGGGAACCTAAGCTAAGGCTGCTATCTCACCTGGAAAAGATCCTCTTCCTCTCGTCACATGACTGAAGATGTGGGATAGCAGTTCCCAAGTACAAAGTTTTTTTAAAGCACAGTTCAGCCCCATGGCCAGCAGGTGGTGTAAGATTAAAAAAAGGACCAGCTGACTGGCGCTAGGGGTGGGGGAAGTTAAAAAAAAATAAAACAGTGCCAGACCAGCCAGAGGACCAACTGACTGGCACTAGGGATGGGGGAAGTGAAAAGAAAAAAGAAAAAACAGCGCCCGATCAGCCCCAGGAACAGCCGGTCAGTGCTATGAGAAAAAAAGAAAAGAAAAGAAAACCAGATCATCTTTTTTTAAGCGAGGCAAAAAATTCCCTACCTCTCCGGTAAGTTTTGGAAACCTTGCTTAAGGGGCGTTAGCAGGTTTTCTTTCTCCCCCCAAAAAAAGCCTGGTGGCTGTGGGGACGGCATTTCTGGACACAGTTTATCTACACATTTAATCTGCATTTTAAGGGACGTGGGATAGGGGGAGACATGCAGGAATCAGGATCCTGGCTTTTTACTCAGATTACAGAAATGCAGAGGACCTTAGGCTCATCACCACCCTGCACGCGATAAGGAGATGAAACAGAGGATGGAGAGAGCTTTCCTCATGTCACAGGAGCTTTTCACACAGAACACAGTGTTTGAATAGGTCTAAGATGGAACCCTTCATTAATTCAATGGAGAGGGGGGAAAGCAGACTTTCTTTGACATTGGCAACAAGATAGCATTTTCTACTATGGCACACATATTTCTGTCCTGTGAGAGCTTACTTCCACCTCCAGCTCCACTGCATCCTCCATTTCAAGTGCCCCCCTCACTTTGCTTAATGCTATGGCTGACCCCTTGGCACCAAGAGCAGTTTTGTATCGCTAGACACAGTATACATTTGCATGCCAAGCAGGGTGGGTTATGTGCGAAACTCCAACGTCCTGGGCTTACAGATTCCCTCAGATTTTAAAAACATATATATTTTTCAAATATAAACGGGGCAAAATAATATCCTGTGCTCATTAGGAGGTGTGGGGGGACAATTTTGTCATATTTTGAGAAGGTTTTATCCCAAGCACCTTTAGAGCCTTCTATCACCCCCCACTCCATGTTCTTAATTTTCTGTAAAAATAATATATATTTGAACCACTGGAGGGTACAACTTGGCTTTTTCAGTTTTTTTTTAAGACCCACATTTTGTGGAAGAGTTCTGGGTGTAGGTGGTGGAAAAGCCACAGATATAAGTGTGATCATTCAAGGTCCATCTGTGGGGGCAGGCATGTTTCCAGGACCTCTGGAGATTGGCTTCCCTGAAGTAAAATTATTATTTTGGAAATTCCAAACATACTTATCTTTATTTGGCACCTTTATACAAAGCAGTCAAAAAATTAAATATACCTCTTAGATACTAATGTTAAGATCATGAGTTGTTATTTAAAAAAAACCTTTGGCTGATTTCACAAGTGCTGCGAAAGTCTGGGGCACTCTCATATTTAAGGAGGAGTCCTCCTGAGCAATCTTATGCTTATTTCTGTGTGGTAATGGAGATGAGTTCCTGTTGGAGATCTTTGTTGGATCGGTGGTTGCAGATGATTTTTGGTTGCTTTAATGAGAGAGACACCTCTTGTGGTACAATATGAAAAAACTATTTATTTAACTAGAAGGGAAGGGGACACAGGAGGTTTCCTAACAATAACTATTCTAACAGCCATCTTGCTAGGCTAGGAACATGCTTCTCTTCTCTCTAAGAATACAAGGCACACCCTATATAGACCAAAGGGGTCGTACTTCTACCAGAACATTCCAAGTGGTGTCATCCCAACAACCAATAGGCTTTGGTCTTCTCATTAACCCTGTAATGGCTGAAAAGTAAATCTTGCTAAATATTCCAACAGTTCCATGTAAAGATGTATGGAACTGTGCTATAAAAAAGAATCTGTTGATTTTATTTATGCGCAGGACAGGAAGCTACCATTGGACCTGTTAAAGAACATAGTTGTAGAAACACCTGCTCACTCAGAAACACTTGCTCACTACAGTCTGCATTTAAAGGGCCGGAGGGGGGGGTGGCAACTTAGGCTCTTTTCACACGACCCCTAAGATCTGCTGATCCGCTGGCCACTTAAATTCAGACCAGAGATCTTGGGGGTTCGTTGCTCTTCCTGCGTCCCCACCCACCCCTCCGCACTTCCTTGATCCTGTCTGCTTGAGGGGACGGAGAAAACAGGGGACAAAAGAATGCAGGCTCACCTCCGTTTGCCGGTCCAAGCCTCCACAAGCCCCGTCATCATCCTTCCTTCTCTTAAAGGGGCGGGAGGCAAAAACAACAACAAACAGAAGCGAGGAGAGCCGGGCACTCACTCCTTTACAAGTGGATCTGGGATTTTTCACCCTCCAAGAGCAGGTACCTGAAAAGTACGCTGGGACGCACTTAGGTGGGCGTGGCCGCACTTAATTTTCTGTAAACTCCGGAGCTGGTGGGGAAACAATTTTAAGCTCCGGAGCTGGGAGCCATTTGCGGCGGAGTTTAGGGGTCGTGTACAAATACCCTTAGTCAAACAGAATTAGCTTGAATAACGAGAGCCAGAATCAAATTTGCCGATCTGCTCCATCGAACCTTCAGCTGCTTACATGTTTCCTGGCATTTGCCTGTGCTTGCTTTGGAATCCCCTATCTGTACACTTCCTGAGAGAGCGGCCAAAGTGACATTAGCAATCATATTTACAAACCATTTGGCTTCTGAAAACATGCAATGCTAGCCAAGGCACTGTATGTCAAAGTCACATATGCTCAAGATGTCATTTGCAAGTGCCGTAAGCTATAAAGCTGTAACTCTCAAATGTCAGGACTTTGGAGCCACACAGAAGGAAGGCTGGGAGATGGAGGAAGAGATGTAACAAATGGAAAATGAATGTGTAGGCAAGGGCACGCAATCTTGTTTGACTATCTGAAATGAGCCAGGCTGTTAGGGTGGGCTCAATCCATTTGGTACAGTTGGCCTATCGTTAGAAGCAAAGTTCTTGTTCAGAGGTAAAAGCAGTCTGTTTAATCCAGATTTTCTCATCCTGCATGTTGCAAATATACTTCCTTTTGTTTTTTTATTGGCTTTCATGGGGTGAACATGGATGTCATTTGCAAGTCCGATTGATGTGGTGGGGAGCTCTTAAGGACTTGTATGTCTGAAGGGAAACATTGTAATAAAACTTTTTTTAAAAACTATTAATGGGTAATTTGACCTTACACTTGAAGGAAGGTTTGGGGGCAGTAATAGGGATCCTCTTTTAAAATAAGCACCCCCCCATCTTGTTTATGAAACATATAGTTAATCATGGCATGGAATATCAACTGTTGCCTTTTCACAGACTCCACATAGCAGTGAACCCCTCAATACTATTTTGAGGCACTTCTCAGGACTTCATTATGTTTCCTTGTTCCGCTTTTGATAGCAGGACAATAATGCTTAAATAAATAAAAGCAGAGAACCCAAATAGTTATACAAGTCATTATTTCTTATTTTTTTGTCTGTTTAAAGCATTGTCACCGCTGCCATGGCTGCCACCATATGTGAACCAAAACAAATAAAGTGGTGTGATAGAAACCTATGGTGGCTGGAGCCCGTTGTGATGGGGGATGGGGTTTAGAAGTCACACTAAAATGATATATGGACCTGGATATGAAAATAGGTGTTCTCTCTCTCTCTCTCTCTCTCTCTCTCTCTCTCACACACACACACACACACACAGAGAGAGAGAGAGAGAATTAAAGGGACAATTATAATTTTGAGACATTAGAAATAAATCAGTTACTTTTAAATGTAATTTAACAATCATTACTATTGGGGATCTGAAACTATAGCTAATTACATGTGCAAGTAATTTCCAAGCTCTTCTGGGGACCAGATAATAGGGCAAAAAAGGGAATGGATGTATGTATACCAAAGTGTTTAATGTCTATTTCCTTCTGTATTTATTTCTCTTTAGAACAAGTCCAACTTCCCTCCAAATTTAGAGGCAAAATTAGCATCTCAGCTAAAATCGTCGCAATGTACATCATTCCTCATAGTCGAAACATACTTTGTTTTAATAATTACAAAGTTGCTCTGTATAGACTCCCCCCCCCCTTTTCTCCTTACTTTCTCCAGTGACAGACTTCAAAATCATGCCAAATGTAGCTCTGGAGCACAACTTAAAAGCACAGGATTCCAGTCCTTTGTAGAGCATAATATACATCTGTGAAGATTCTCATCCCAGTGAGGTTATCTGGAAGTTGCATCATGGCAACTGGACTTCTTTTCTTGACAGATCGAAATAAATCAATCTCTCAAGAACAGAAGTCTAGTTGCCATGACTCAACTTCCAGATAGCATAATATAAAAGGGTTATTATGGCAGAATAAAAATAAACAATGAGAAAATAAAATAAAACTTCACTTCAGTATCCAACTGTGTTTCTGATTCTGTGTGTCAGCCCAGATTTATTCTGTAAGAAACTGTACCTCTGCTGCTC
>JAHTLZ010000225.1:9872844-9892609 GCA_023846285.1 Phrynocephalus versicolor
AAGTTTGGACACCCCTGTCCTAAGACAACAATCAGAGAGTCATAGAATGTAGAGGTGGCCATCCAGGCTCTACTTAAAAATCTCCAGTGAATGAAGGAGAGACTTCTACTCTCTGAGGCAACTGATTCCATTATCAAATGGCTCTCACTGTCCCTCTCAAATTGTGGTGCCGAGAACTAGATCCACCTCTCAAGTCACTTTTATCTTCTATATTATATACAAAACTGAACTATTAATTCAAAATAAGTAGACCAGAACATGGATTGAATTTTAAAATTGTAGACATAATAATGGGGGAAGGGGGAAATAAGATGTCAGTCACCAATAAAAAAGCAAAAAATCATTATAAATATATCCCACTGAAACCCATAGATACAAGAAGTCAGGCTTCTTTCACAGTGCGGTCATATGTGTCCCCTCCAAATAAGTGAGTCCCACGAAACTCAGTGGGACTCACTCCCAGGTAAATATGGCAGGTTAAAGTTTCAAGTTTTCTTTACTGTAACAAGAGAACGCATAATTCCTTTTTAAAGTAGTGTTCTGATCAGACCCATACAATGCAAACCTTGTTCTCTTAAAATAAAACTAGTCCAATAAATTTATCCCCAACCCGCCGCCATACTGTAACATATGGAATTTAATTAACTGGAGAGGAGGAGAGCTCATGGCTGAACCCGATTCAAAATCTCCCAAAACTGACTAAAATAAGAATTAAATTAAAAGGCCAGACCTCAGTGGTTTATGTTTTATAGACTTCAGAAGGAAGGTGGTTCATGTCTATAGTGTAAGGGTGGCAGAGCTTTGAAAAGTTATATTTTATTTATTTATTTATTTATTTATTTATTTATTTATTTATACCACCCACCTGGCAGCTAAGGCCACTCTGGGTGGTTTATTATAAACCAAAGCAGTACAATAATCAAATACATCAAATTATACATAAAGAGCAGAGCAATAAAGCAATATAACTTAAACTAGCATTCAGCAAATAAACAGAGAGAACCGACAGGATGGAGAGGTTGGCTTAAAGGCGGATGAATCTCTGTGTCTTTTGGAGATGGAAAGCCTATCTAAACAGCCATGTTTTTAATGATCCTTTAAAGGCACTGAGTGAATGGGTCAAATGAATATCAGAGAGAAGCTGATTCCACAAACATGGTGCCACCACAGAGAAGGCCTGGCTTCTTGTCTTCTCCTTCTGGGCCTCTCTAGAGGTCTGATTCCTCCTCAGGCCCTTCTGAGGCGAACAATTAGGGCAGACAGAACCCGGTGGAAGAGGACGCTCTGCCAAGTACACTATATGGTCACCGGCCACAATGACAGAAAATAACAAATAACATCTTAAAATCATTGCAATATATGATTTTAAGAGGGAAGCTCTTCTCCCTCTCACAAAATACCAGAACTAGGGGTCATACACTCAAATTGAGGGCTGGGAGAGTAAGAACAGACAAAAGAAAATATTTTTTCACCCAGCGCGTTGTTAGTCTATGGAACTCCCTGCCACAGGATGTGGTGATGGCATCTGGCTTGGATGCCTTCAAAAGGGGATTGGACAGATTCCTGGAGGAAAAGTCCATCACAGGTTACAAACCATGATGGAGATGTGTAATCTCCAGGCTTAAAACCAGTGTATTTCAAGGGCCAGATGCAGGGGAGTGGTATCAGGAGACAGATATCTAGTCTCATGCGCTCCCAAACGCATCTGGTGGGGCCACTGTGAGATACAGGAAGCTGGACTAGATGGGCCTTTGGCCTGATCCAGCATGGCTCTTCTTATGTTCTTATGTTCTTATTTGATCCATCCATCCATCCATCCATCCATCCATCCATCCATCCATCCATCCATTCATTTTATATACCACCTGCTTTTCCCAAGGGAACTCAGGGTGGTGAACAATTTAAAACAGTTCAAAACAAATAAACAATTTCCACCTCCCTCCCATTTCATTCCAAATTCACGATCCCTCTTGGAATGAAATCATCCACTGACTTACCTTGCTTTGGGTCGCACAGGGTGAAATTCCAATCAGGATGAAGCCTCTGATGCATCATCTATCCTTCTCCCTGGCAAAGGCCAATCAGGAGCAGTGTGAGGACATGAATCATCCTGTCTCCTGTCTGATTGGCCAGCGCCATGAAGAAGGAAAGATGACATGTCGGAGGCTTTTTCTAGAGTGGAATTTCACCCCCCACAACCCAAAGCAAGGTAAGTCAGTAGCTGATTGTTCCAGAGGGTGAGTCCCAGTTCCGAGTGCCAGCTGTGCTGGCGTGTTTCATTTTGGAACCAGACCCGAAATGAAATGCCCATCTCTAATAAACAACCAAGAGTGAGCAAGAATCAGAAGAAAATAGCTGAAGAACATGGAAATCACAAGAAGGCAGGTTCAAGTGGACAACTTTGACTGTAAAAATATAAAAAGAAGCAAGACAGAATCATTAAAGCACATCCATCTCTCCCATGACCCTTTGTTTGGGCAGCAGAGGCATAGCTAAGGTTTGAAGCACTCGGGGACAAAGTCAGTTTTTGCGCCCCCTACTGTCCCACAGCTGTGTCTCACCCACCGAGCAAGGGGTGCCCGATCCTGGGGGAACAGCAGGGGAGGGGAGAAGGGTCCCTCTTTCTCACACCCTCTTCGGGGGTCTCCCAGACAAGGCTCTCCTGTGCAAACCACACAGTGCATGCCAAGGAAACAATGTTGTTTTTTTCAAACATCACCTCTGTAGCATGCTTCCCCCTCCTCCTTTCCCCCGGCTAAGTCTTGGAAATTGTTAGCCTGGGGAATGGAGGAGAGAGAATTAGGCGATGAGATTTTTTCCCAAGCAGCACCTCTGTCGCATGCTTCCCTCTCTTCCTTTCCCCGGGCTCATGATCACCAAGCCTTAGTGGGTGTGGGGGGGAGAGGAGGGGGACCAATCGATGGAGGTGCTGCTTGAAAAAATACATTGCCTGCTTCCCTCTCCTCCTTTCCCCTGACTAAGGATTGCCAAGCCTTAGCGAGGTGAAAGGAGAACTGCTGACAGGATGGTGCACGGCCTCCTCCTCCTGCTCCCCCTCCAGGTGCCCCCAGATTGCGGCACACCCTGGGGCAAATGCACTCTTCTACTCCTCCCTCGTTGTTGTTTTTTTTGTCCCTGTCATTCGCCATCTCTGTTTATCCCGGAAAGTTGCTGTATGGCTATCGAGCCTTTTTTGCTAGAATGCCAAGGGTGCCAGAAGTGTTTTAATTTGTGTTTGATTGTTATTGTATTTATTGCCATTGACTCTGCTTATTGTATTTTGTATTGACGACCACTGTTCCGTTCGTCTATTGGAAGCCACCCAGAGTTCCTCTGGGAAGATGGGCGGGATATAAGTCCAATAAATAAATAAATAAATAAATAAATAAATAAAATAGTTACACCAGTGCTGGCCTGCAGTCGGAGAATGGATATAACTCCATGTGACTCTCTCTCTCTCTCTCTCTCTCTCTCTCTCTCTCTGTCCCTCCCTGTGGGTGCTGCTGTGATTTACCGAGTTCTCAGAATTAAACTAGATAGCATTAGAAATCCAACTGGTCTTCGTAGCATTCTTTCTCTGGTGTACCCACACCACAAGCAGCTGTAAAGAACCTTAAGGAATTTGCAACAGGGTGTGTTGTAGTGGTATTCAACAGTCACATAAATCTTAGTCATGTAAGATTGAATGGCTTTTGCCACCTCACCAGAAACATTTGTGGGAAAACTCATGCTGCCATCTTCTCCTACCCCAAGAACATTTAATCTAGTAAGAAATGTAGGACAACATATAAACATAAACAAACATTCTATAGCTCATCCTTCCACCTATCATTCCAGCAGCTTCTCTCTCTCTCTCTCTCTCTCTCTCTCTCTCTCTGTGTGTGTGTGTGTGTGTGTGTGTGTGTGTGTGTGTGTAAAAAGAGGAAGCAAGTTGCTAAGGTTGAGTAGCAGCACATTTTGATGGGCACTCAGATGCCAGTCTTGCACAAACAAACAAACAAACAAACAAACAAACAAACAAACAAACAAACAAACAAACAAACAAACAAACAAACAAACAAACAAACAAGAGCCTGAAAGTTACGGACACAGTAGGGGCAGGCCAGCTGATTCTGGACTTATTGGACTGTCTAGCTATTACATCTTTGCTTTCTCACTTCCCTCTCCTTTTGTGTACCCTCAACTCTTTTTATTTCACATTTTCTTTAGCCCCTTATTTGACACATTCAGGTTTTGAGTGAGAACTTTCCAATTCATACAGTCAATATTAAATGCTTTTAAGGTTATCTTCAATGTATCCCTGAATCATTTTCCTTTGTCCACTCTGCAACACTCATATACATACCACGAGTGGTTTACGATGGTGTCTCCTGCTATTCTAATTTTTATTTAAAAGCTGTTGAATATCACACCATTCACAGCTTGTGCTGAATGAATACCCCTTAAGCTGACCAGAGCAGCAATGCTGCAGGTGTGGAAATACTTCTCCCAACCGTCAGGCCTAAAGAAGTCTTGTGGAAAACTAGTACATTTCATTTGACACAAACTTTTGCGGACTTCAGCCTTTACCTTCAGTTGCAAGGTGCATCATCTACAGGGGCTGGGAGACCTGGTTCAAATCCCTCCTTGCCCTATAGCTCATGGTGCAGTGGTGAAATGCCTGTACTGCAGGTAAAACTGTGCTCACGACCTGGGGGTCAATCCCAGGTAGCAGGCTCATGGTTGACTCAGCCTTCCATCCTTCTGAGGTCAGTAAAATGAGTACCCAGCTTTCTGGGGGGCAATGTGTAGCTTTCATACTGTAATTAAAACTGTAAACTGCCCATAGACTACTTGAAGTGGTATGGGGCAGTATATAAGCAGAACACTTTGCTTTGCTTTGCTTTGCTTTTACAGAGCAAGCCATAAGGGAGGGCTCATTACTTGTAAGGTTCAGGGGGGAAAGATACAGTCAAAGTCTGAATGCTGAGTGATGGAAATGAGAATTCTTTTCTTGTGAGATCTCACAAGAAAAGAGGTCCAGTCGCCATGACCCAGCTTTCAGATACCCTCAGCTGGATTACACAGAATCTTCAAAGCAAACTTGTCTAAAGAAAGCACACATTCCCAGTTTCCACAGTGCCCATCTGTCAGAAGAAACACACAGCTTTGCTCTTGCAGGGACTGTGGCTTATGACATCACAGGGCCTCCCTGTCAGAAGGAAGTCTAAAAGGCATTCTGCGGACCTCAGAAGTCTAGAAAGAAGATTAAGGCAAGAACCTCTGCTAGTAAATGATGGGGGTGTGTTTTCAGAGGACAATAGTACTGACATACAGGATCAAAGACCTCCACCCACAACAATACTGCTTTTGTCACAATTGGAGACCCCTGGGACTGCTTTTTTTAAAAGTAAAAAACAAAACAATGTTTCTTTTGTCAATCATGAATTTCAGCCATTCAGAACAGGCTTCATCTTATGTTGCTCACATTGCAGGCCACCAATCTGTCACTATACAAAAATGCTAAACATTTCTACATGTCGTCTATTCAGTCAAGGGTGTCTGAGGTAGCATGAAACATGGGGTTGCCCTTTGTAATGCTTCCTGAGAGAGCCAAGAGCACTCTATCAGCAAATCCGGAATCCGCTACACACAGCGGTTCCCAACCTTCCTAATGCCACAACACTTTAATACAGTTCCTCATGTTGTGGTGACCCCTTGCCCTGTTTGGAAGAGGCCACAAGCCCCCTTTGGCAGGCTGGTGCACAGGTGCATAGAGAACTTCCCTCTACAAGCACCCTCAGCCAATCGCAGTCTCTGGTGCCATTGACTGACACCCCCCCAACCTGTCAAGCTGTATCTCACTGTTTCCCCCTTCCTCCCCCTCCTTCTCCAGAACCCAAGCTGTTTGTGCCTTTTTCTTCACTGGCTCATGATGACTCCTGTGAAATGGTCGTTTGACCCTCCCCAAGGGGTCCCGACCCCCAAATTGAGAACCATTGTGCTACAGGGAATGCTAGAGGTGTTGTTGGTCAGTTTGTCCTTCCATGGCTGTGTTGCAAAGATAATCTTTCCTCTCCATCCATCATGAAACTAAAGGGAATCTTGCCCTTGGGGGTTGGTTTTCATGATATTCCAGTTCTTTCCAGCCTTGCGGTTCTTTCTTTTTGGAAGGAAGAGGACATCAAAAACATCTATGAGTCTGTGTTTACTTGTAGCATCATTTAGTGTAGATGAGGCAGCACATCTTCTCTTCTTATGAGAGGAATTCCAAGAAATCTCACGGCAAAGAGGACAAGCGATAGGACTCAGGCTGAAGTGTTTAAATGAAGTTCTCTGAGGTTCGTTGAGCTTCAGAAATAAATCCTATTCCAAGTGCACATCTTTCCAATTTAACAGAGAGGAACCACAGAGAGCAAAAGGGTGGTAGCAAGGAGAGAGTGGGTGGGTTTAATTTGGCCAAGAAGGGTGTATTTTGTATAATGCCGGGATCATTTAATTTCTTCTATCCAAACACCACTTCAATGAGGTTCATTTTACTCCCGCAAGTTATTCAATCCCTGCGGTGGAGAAATTCACCCCTCTCTGATGTGGAATTCATAGGAAGCCAACTGCCAACATGGGTTTGCTGAAACGGAATATATGTTAGAGCAGTAAGCTTTCTGTAAACATCTGGGTCCACTAGTCTCTGATAGATTTTGGGTAATCCTCAGATGAGTCCAAAAATGCAAGAAAACTCAAAACCTTCATGATACATTGAGGTCCAGTCCCACATGTGCTCACAAAGAACGAACAGACGGCAATGCTTCTGAATGGGAATGTGACCTGAAAGAATATGACACGTGCAGCAGGAAATCGTCCATATCAGAACATAAATAAAAGCACTGCATTTTTTAAAAAATGTAGTTATATTTAGTTAGTACTTGGATTTTTAGACTTCTTGTTAGCCAAAATGCTTTGATCATATATGTATTTATAGAGAGCATGCACTTCAATCGTCCCCTTCTATTTATTGGATTTTTCTGCCTTCTTTCCAAGGCATTCAGGATGCTTTACAAGGCTTCCAACTTCCAAGGCCAGCTTCAGAACCATCTTGTGATTTAGATCAGAGTGAAACTTCTCCAGAGTCACCTAGCAAGGGTAATACGACCAAGGCTGAGAGCTAGGAGTGTGGTGAAAGAGGGCAAAGCATGATTCACCAGTGTCAAAACTGATTTCTTAGTTCTCATTCTACCCACCAGATTTGGAAGTTGAGTCATGGCAAATGGATGACTTCTCTTGAGAGACTGAAACATTTTGCTGCTCATCTAAACAGCTTTGTCAGTCTGAGGAAGTTGTTTGGATGAGCAGCGAAACGTTTCAGTCTCTTAAGAAAAGAAGCCCAGTTGCCATGACTCAACTGCTGTTTTTGCCCTATTATGCAACAGGCTGGTTAGCCTTACGTCTGTCCCAGGGAAGATGGTGGAAAGCCTCATCCAAGAGAAAATCTTAAAACACATAGAAGAACAAACCTTGCTGAGGGAAAATCAGCATGGCTTCTGTAAGGGTAAGTCTTGCCTGACAAATTAGAATTCTTTGGAAAGGTCAACAAATTAGAATTCTTTGGAAAGGTCAACAGACATGTGGATTTGGGTGAGCCGGTGTATATTGTCTATCTTGATTTTCAGAAGGCTTTTGACACAGTCCTTCACCAAAGGCTGCTGAGAAAATTGCACAGTCAGGGGTAAGAGGGCAGGTCCCTCTTTTGGACTGAAAACTGGTTAAGAGCCAGGAAACAAAGAGTAGGTGTCAATGAGCAATTTTCACAATGGAGAAACGTGAAAAGTGGTATGCCCCAGGGATCTGTCCTGGGACTGGGACTTTTCAATCTGTTCATAAATAACCTGGAGACAGGGATAAGCAGTGAGGTGGCCAGGTTTGCAGACAATACGAAAATTTTCTGTGTTATTAAAAACCAGAGAAGATGGTGAAGATCTCCAGAAGGATCTCTCCAAAATGAGGGAATGGGCTGCGAAATGGCAAATGTGTTTCAAATGTAGGAAAATGTAAAGTAATGCATAATAGGGCAAAAAAATCAAAACTTTATCTATCAACTCATAGGCTCTGAGCTATCTGTGATGGATCAGGAAAGAGATCTTGTGCTGGTGGGCAGCTCATTGAAAGTGTCTACCCAGGGTGTGGCAGGGTGAAGAAGGCCAATTCCATGCGAGCGATTATCAAAAAGGGGATTGAAAATAAAACAGCCAACATTATAATGCCATTGTACAAAAATGATAGTAAGGCTGCACCTGGAGTATTCTGTACAATTCTGGTCACCACATCTCAAAAAAGACATAGTGAACTGGAAAAGGTGCAGAAGAGAGCAACTAAAATGATTACTGGGCTGGGGGACCTCTCTTATGAGGAAAAACTAAAACATTTGGGGCTCTTTAGTCTGGAAAAAAGGCACCTGAGGGGGGATATGATTGAGAAGTACAAAATAATGCAGGGTATAAAGTGGATAGAGGGATGCTCTTCTCCCTCTTACAAAATACCAGAACTAGGGGACATACACTCAAATTGAGGGCTGGGAGAGTGAGAACAGGCAAAATAATTTTTTTTTACCCAGCATGTTGTTAGTCTGTGGAACTCCCTGCCACAGGGTGTTGGCATTCCCCCCTCACCTCTTGCCAATATCGTTTTGATTGTTATGGATGCTATTGTTTTTAATTTTGTGTAAACCACCCAGCATTCCCGCAGGGAAATGGGTGCGGTATACAAGTGTGAAAATAAATAAATAAATAAATAAATAAATAAATAAATAAATAAATAAATAAATAAATAAATTTGGCCTGGATGCCTTCAAAGGGGATTGGACAGATCCCTGGAGGAAAAGTCCATCAGGTTACAAACCATGATGGAGATGTGTAATTTCCAGGCTTAAAACCAGGGTACTTCAAGGGACAGATGCAGGGGAGTGGTGTCAGGAGACAGATATCTAGTCTCATGCACTCCCAGATGCATTTGTTGGGGCCACTGTGAGATACAGGAAGCTGGACTAGATGGGCCTTTGACCTGATCTGACATGGCTCTTCTTATATTCTTATGTTCTTATAGGCGGAGAGAGTGAGACTTAGGAGCAGCAGCACAAGAACAACTTCCAGCATCATCGGCCCTCAATGCCCCTCTCCTGCCACACCTCCACACATACATGAAGAGCTGTCCAAGCAGCAAAGCGACTGCTGCCGCTCGGGACCCGAATCTGCCACCAGTGCCTGTGGGGAGATGCACCCTCAGTTGTACACAGCCTCGCCACCAGCCAGACAAATAAGCAGGCAAAAAGACAAGGAGCACAATGGATGAGGCAAACGGTCTGGCTGGCTTGGAGGCACCCCCAAGCTGGTCTTCTTCCTTCTGCTCCTCTGCTCATCTGGCCAGACTAGTTGCACAAAGCACCTGATGGTGAAAGGAGGTGGCCTGGACTCTCCACCTGCCCACCCAGTGACCTCCCCCCAGTCAGAACAGCCTTGGCAGGGAGAGCTCTTGCTTTTCTTCGGGCCCTTGTAGCCCGCCTGTGGCTGGCTGGCTGGCTGGCTGGTGCGCTTCCCACCAGGGCTAGCTTGCTTGCCCTTACTGGGAGCAGTAGGGAGAGAGAGACTGGGAGCCCATCTGTGCAGCCAACCACAGCAAAGTTTCCTTGCCCACCACCACCACAAGGCCCCTCCCACAGGTGCTGAGGGGAAGCTGCCATTAAAGGGAAGCAGAGGAAGAAAGGAAAATGGCAGCTCAAACCCAGGGGGGGGGGGGGGGGGGGGGTTCTGCAATTGCTGGGTGGCTGGATTAAGGACTCTGGGGGGCCAGATCCAGCCCATGGGCCACAATTAGATGACCTCTGCAGTAAAACAAAGATAATGGATGATGGAAGCAAATACCCAGACAACCTTCATTTCCCACTCATACCATAGTGAAGCAGTTTAATCAGAATCTGTCAAAGTCACCTTCTTGGGAACACACAGCTCCAAGAATTCCGCAGGAATTCTTAGGGAAATTCTGGGAATTGTAATCCTAAACGCCTGCTCTTTCCAACCTCTCAGTAGGCTGTTCATGTTGCTGAATGTATCACGAAGCCAAAGAAAGCCTTCCTTGAGCTAAGAAACCCTTCCCTGAGTCAACCGATGTTGCGTCATGTTCTTTCCTCAGGTAATTGTTTGGATTCCTCAAGAAGCATTAAAACTTGTGAGGCAGCTTGGCCGTTGACCTCACTGGAAGCGACAATTTGGACATGGGCCAAAATGAGGAGAGCTGAAGTGAAGGCACAAAGGTTTTCATCTCCTTCTGGCTCTTGGCTAAGTAAAACCTCCCCATAAACCCTACAAAACCATGAAACAGTTGCTGCTCTTTTGAATATTTCTGGTTTTATGTACGAATGCCAAGATTCCGTTATCATTTATTTAACCAATGCTTTTCCCACCCTGTTCCTCAAAATGATTTACAAAACGTTTCTCACCCTAAAAGTTTCCAAATAAAATAAAATAATAATAATAAAAATCCCTCTCGGATGTCAAAGCAGACCTATTAATCTTGTGGTTGGCATTCTCAGTGACACTGTGCTTGTGGTCTGGTTAGGAAATATTTGTGTGCCTTTTCCCTGTGCAAAGCTGGGCATTTTGACACCTCCTTTCTCCTTTGTAAGTTCACAACAGGGCTATGCTCCATTTACGCAAGAGGCCTAAATAAAAGAAATCACTTACATTTGGCAGTAGCATATTTTCTCTGACAAAATGGATCATTCCAGGGAAACACACGTCTGCGGTCCAATAGCAGGTCACAACTAGAGGAGGTCTACTGAATCAATAGAACCAATACGGGCATTGACTTACCACTTCCCCACCGATTCAATGAACGTACAGTACTCCAATTGCAATTTACCATTGTATCACTGCAATAAACTGTATGGCCACATGGTAAGATAATCATTCCCACTGGATCTGTGAGAACTGTGCTTGTTCTGCTATGTCTTACAGTTTATGCATATAAATTCTTAGATAATTCTAAAACCCTTTAAAAGCGGTTGTGTGCATGTACGCTCTATGCCAGTGGTGGCCAAACTTCGGCCCTCCAGATGTTTTAAAGCACAACTCCGAGAATTCCAAGCCTATATTGCCAGTGACTGTGGGAGTTGTGGTCCAAAACATCTGGAGGGCCGAAGTTTGGCCACCACTGCTCTATGCCAACGTTCAGTTGAACAGTCATAGGTTGGAAGCAGACACTTCTTGGAACATGATTTTGATCTCACTCCTCCGCCTCTGTCCTCCTAGTGAAGCAGGCGACATTCTTGAGATTAAGGGTCTGTGTGTGGTGAGCTTGAGTTAAACAGTACAGACAATCTGTCATTGAAAGAAGCAATTCCTTAACTGCTGAGAGCATCTGATTGCAACAGCAGGGTTTTTTCTCTCCTCACACCATTTTCAAATAATTCTGCTTTGTTTTGCAGTTGGTCTGCAGAGAGCTACATGTTGGCTTCGCTTGCAAATCTGACATTTGAAATATGAAAAGTCTGCCTAAATCCCAGCTCTGGAACATGATATCATTTCTAACAAAGCATTATCTGTAACATATGGCATAGTCCTGTGAATCAGCAGCTTTTAACTGTCTCACCACCTGAAGCAGGAAGAGTAGCATCTTTGCTGCTGTCCCCCATCACTACCACCCTCAGTGGCAGTAACAACACCTCGTTATTGTTGCTGCCACTGCTTCTTTCCCCTCTGTCTAAAGTGTGAGACAGAGGACCACAGCACACTCGGGATTGCTTTCCGCTGTGCATCTTAGCTGAAGGAGACAGGCATTGAAGTCTTGCTTATGCCTGACAATGAGGAGCCACAGGAGCCCAGGGATTTGGTTACCACTGGAGAGGAAGGTTTCCAAAGCATTGGTAGCAGAAAAGCAAAAGCAGTATCTTTGTAGGAAATTATCTAGACCAGATGATGAAAAAGTCTGTTTCTGTAAACACTCTTTTTCTTTTCTGGACTGAGTATCAAATCTGATTAATGTAGTGTATTATGATTTCAGCCAGGCTGTTGACAGGGTCCTTCATGATATTCTTAGTGGTAAGCTGGTAAAATGTAAACTAGTTGATGCTGCAATAAGTTGGATTTGGAGCTGACCTTGTCATCCTGGAGAGATGCAGCAAATAGTGTGTTAGCAGGTCTTACTTTGAGTCGTTCAACATTAGAGATGGGCATGTAACGGAAAAATAGTGTTTTGTTTTGTTTTGTTTCATTTAGTAGTTTCTTTTATTTTGTGTGTAACGAATTTTTAAAGTAGTTTCATTATTAAATGAAATGAAATGCTAGGCTCCCCTGGGTCCTAAAGGACCAAAATGGCAGGGGAGCTTCCTCAAGCTCTTGCCTGTAAGCCCTCAAAATTTGGAAAGGTTTGGGGGTCAGGGGGCTGAGTTATGAAGCTCCAAAGGGGGTGCACCTAGGAAAAAATTCTTTCTAATTGGAATTGGAAGCCAAGCTGCAGCAGCGCTAATCACTCGCCTTCAACTTGGCTTCCAAAGTTCTGATTCCAATTAGAAAGATCCCCCCCCGGGACACCCCCTTTGGATATTAATATCTCAGCCCCCTGAACTCCAAGCCTTTCCAAATTTCGAGGGCTTACAGGGAAGAGCTTGAGGAAGCTTCCCTGCCATTTCCTCTAGGATGAATCATTTCATTCCGGAAATGGTGTTTTGTTACAAAATGCATCCTACTGTTTCATTACCTAAGAAAGTAATTTGTTACTTCACAAAACGACGAAACAGCATTTCATTTTTCATTTTGTGCCCATATCTATTTACAAATGGTTTGGAGGAGATTATAGAAGAAACATTTATTAAATTTACAGGTGACAGAAATCTGGGAGGGATAGATATTATTTCAGAAGACAGAAATAGTGTTCAAGATGAACTTGTGAGGGAACACTAGACCCAAGCAATCAAAATGAATTTGAGTAGGGAAAAATGTTATACTCTTCATTTAGGCAGGGAAAATCAGAATCAGTAGTAAAGGATTGGTGACCCCTAACTTGTTATCAGTATGTCTGAAAAGGACCCAGGACACCACCAGCAAATTGACCTCACTGACATCAACAGACTGATACAGAAGGAAAAAATATCAAACATGTTAATAGGGACTAACAAGGTCGCTCCATCTTCCACATGTCAACTCTTCATATCAAACAGCTGTCACATCACGTCTCAGTCTTCTCCTCTCTAAGCTAAACATACACAACCCCACCCAACCCAATCATTTCTCATAGACCCCTTTGTTTTGTTGTGGTCAGATGTCCAGGTCTGAGTGCCACAATCTGAGGGGGAAGTGTAGTCCAAAGGAATGTAATCAAGATGGTGAAAAAGCCTGGAGAACAAGCCCTGTGATGAATGGTTGAGGGAGAGATGTATGTCTATAGAAGGTAAGACTGAGAGTTAGCCTTCTTCTAATATTTGAAGTGCTGTCATTCAGAAGATGGATATGTCATGTTTTCCATGTTTCCAGAGGATAGAACCTGAAGTAATAAATTCAGTTATAAGAATGGTGAGTTGGATTAATCTTTAAAAAAATGTCCTGAAAGAATGAGCTGTTTTGACAAAGAACAGAGCACCTTGGAGAGGGATGAATTTTACTTAATTGGATGTTTTCAGTCCAAGTATGGGTGGACATCTGTTAAGGATCTTAAGAGATCCTTGTGGAATCAAAGAATCATGAATTTGGAAGGGCCCTACAAGGCCATCAAACTCAACTCCTTGCTCAAGGCAGGAACAGAAATCATAGGATATCTGCCAGATGGTTGTATAAATTTCTCTTGAATGCCTCCAGTGTTGCTGCACTCATCCTCTCTTGAGGTAATTGATTCCATTCCCATACTATTCTAACAGTTAGGGAGTTTTCCCTGATATTCAATCAAAATCTAGCTTTCTGTAACTTGAGCCCATTGTTGCATGTACAGTGTTCTAGGCTGATCAAGAACAGATCCTACCCCTCCTCTGTATGACAACCTTTCAAGTATTTGAAAAGCACTATCATTTCTCTCCTCATTCTTCTTTTGTAAAGACTATACATGCGCAGTTCCTTTAGTCTTTCTTCATAGGGCTTCTTAAATGATCTCCAGCCAATGCACACAAGATTACAAAACAGCAACATGGACAATGGAACTAACCCTTGTCACAAACCCTGATGCCAACTCTGCCCACACATCTACTCTGGCAACACAATCACAGGGCATAAAGTATCAAGGGCAACTTCACCTGCTCCTCAACCAATGTGATCTATGCCATCTTTTGCCAATCTGCACTTTACATTGGACAAACAGGACAATTTCTAAGAAATCACATCAATAGACACAAGTTTAACATAAGATACCACGATACACAAAAACCTGTCTCAGTACATTTCAGTTTACTTGGACACTCCTTGAACGAATTGAAGGTCACCATTTTGGAACAGAATCATTACAGATCCAGCATACAAAGGGAAACAGCTGAGATAAAATTCATATGCATGATGGACACACACAAGAATGGACTAAACATAAGTCAGGGTTTCTTAAGTCATTATCAAATGTAATATACCATATTGCCACCTTTTTCATGGAAGTTATCTCCCACCAGGACTCTTAAGGTAAAAAACTTTCCCACTCTTTCCCCCTTTTATTCTTCCAACCCCCACCCCCTCTGATCTTGTCTGGTTTTCATCAAGGCATTCACCACAGAGCCATAAAGCTGAATATGAATACATGGATTAGGAAGCTGCCCAAGCTGGGCAGAGACTTATCCACCATAATATATGTGGTCCAATGCAGTCAGGAGGGTGCAGACCTCTACATTGGACCTCTACATATTAAATAGGAGGATGGACCAACATAGGAGGGGCAACAGCTAATGACCAGAATCAACAGTGTACCTCCATTTTAAATACAAAGGACACTCATTCAAAGGTGATGATGTACAGATATTAGACAGAGAAGATCGGTGTCTTGAGAGAGGCGTAATGGAAGCCATTCATGTGTGTATTGAAAACCTGTCTCTCAACAGAGGTGGGGGAGTCAGGCACAGTCTGTCTGGTACTTATCAAGTTGCCCTTCCATCAATCCGCAGACAAATCAGAAACACTTCACACCTCCACCAGGAAGGCCATAGCTGATAACCCATATACTTAATGCTTGTTAGAAGGGGTTGCATAGGTGGGACTTTTACCCACCACAGGCCATTGTCTACCTAAAGAACCTATTCAGGCCACTGTCCACCTACAAATCTATTCAGGCCATTGTCCACCTAAAGAACCTATTCAAGCCATTGTCCAATTTATGAGCCTAGTCAGACCAGGATGACGTGAAATCAAGGTGAACTATAAAATGGAGGACTCACCACCAACTTTCCTCACACTAACGAACCTGCTTGGATAAGTAGTGAAACCTTTCGATCTCTTAAGAAAAGAAGTCCAGTTGCCATGACTCAACTTCCAGATTATCTTCAAATTGCTTTTTGAAATAAAATAATAAATATAGAAAACAGCAGAGAGGGAATTTGTAGAGAGAGAAAGAAATAGAACAATGCAAAGTCACCAAAAGGGTTGCATAGGTGGGACTTTTACCGACCACAGGCCATTGTCTACCTAAAGAACCTATTCAAGCCATTGTCCAACTTATGAGCCTAGTCAGACCACAATTCACCTTCCAGAAAACCTCACTTGGACTACTGAGAATCTTCACATAAATTTTCCCCAAGATAGGATGACTACTTTTTTCCTATTGTAATTCATAATCACCCCAGAATTATGATAGAATAAGATAACTTTCCTAAACTCTGGCCTCATTGCAATACACTGCTTCCTCCCTCTAATTTCCTTGCAAGTATTTTTGGCTGAATCACACACTGTGAGCTGTAAGTTACAGGGTCAATTTTCTGCCTGAAGTGCCAGAACATATTTGAACTCTCTTGGTCAATGTGAGTTGGACCGCCAATCCAAGCCTGTTATTTTAGCACATTGATGCAGAAAATCCCCGAAGCACTCTTCTTCATTCCTGGCAGTTTAAACACAATAACCTCAAATGAGAGAGAGCTAATCATCTGCTCTCTTTTTATGCCACCCAAATTGGCCGTCCTGAGGCAGCACCATCACTGTGTTCAAGTGTATGGCCAGTTCTGGCTGGGTGCTCACAGAACTGTGTTTGGCAAGAGCTTGGGGCTTTTAAATCCAGCAAGGACTGTAAGCGTGAGCAAAACAATTTGATTTGCTTCTTGCGCAAAAAAAAAAAAAGCTTCAATGCAAATTATTTTTATTGGAATGAAGACTCATTGATGTCAGTGGAATTTACTTCCCAGCTGAAATATGTTCTGGATGACAGCCATCAGTTCAGATTTCCTGTATTCAGCCAGACGTGCAAGAATGAACCAATTTCAGACAGAGAAAGGCAAGGCTTGCAGAGTGCCATTGCAGAGGCCACTTTCATGGATCTCAGAAGTAACCAGTCACAATGCTGTAACACTTGGAATGAACCAGACACTTCTAAATATGCTGGTCCGCAAAACCCATATCTCTCTCTGTCTTTCTGTCTCTGTCTCTGTCTCTGTCTGTCTGTCTGTCTGTCTGTCTGTCTGTCTGTCTGTCTGTCTGTCTGTCTGTCTGTCTGTCTGTCTCTCTCTCTCTCTCTCTCTCTCTCTCTGTGTGTGTGTGTGTGTGTATGTGTGTTTGTATGCTATTTTCTAAATGTGAAGATGACGATTTGCTTGTGCAAATCCACTAAGGGCATGCCCCAACTCGTCTCGTGTTCAGCAAATTTACCTGTCATATTTATACCTCAACGTTCCCTCTTGAAATCTATTCTACTCCAGTAAAGAAGAAATGTTACAGACGCCCCAAGTTTCTTTTTTGTGAGGTTTTATCGAACAGCCTTTGCTTGTGCTTATAAGAAGTGCTTCCCTTCGGCCTGGTATAAATCCAGACAATGCTGTTTTTTTTAATCCTACTTACCTGGTATTTCTTTGAACACATCATTTTGCATTCCCTCCCTTTTGATTGGTTATTTTGGAGGTATTTTGCGTACCGTATTGGTGAGTGGAATTGGAGAGTTATACGTTAAAATAAATCCATAAAGTTTCCAAACTCTGTTGCTGACTTAGAGGAAGGATTACAGCTGTGCTAGCTGACAGAATTTGGGGGCTGTTGATCAAAAATGTAACTTTGTAAATGTCAGCCACTTAGGGAGCTTTTACACGACCCCTAAAATCCGAGGCAAAGGGCTCCCAGATCTGGAGCTTAAAAATGTTGTCCTACCAGCTCCGGACTTTTTTAAAAAAAATTAAGTATGACCACACCCACCTAAGTGCATCCCAGCGCACTTTTCAAGTACCTGGCCTCCAGGAAGTAAAAAAAAATCTTCTGATGCGGATTGTAAAGTTGTGAATGCCGGGCTCCCTCACCTTGTGTTTGTTTTTTTGTCCCCATCGCCCCTTTAAGAGACAGGAATTACTACGGGGCTGCTCAGGGCTGCTTCGACCAGCAGACGGAGGTGAGCCTGCATTTTTTCTCCCTTTTTTTCTCCCTCCCCTCAAGCAGACAGGAACAATGGAGTGTGGAGGGGTGGGAACACAGGAAGAGCGACAAACCCCCACGATATCTGGTCCAAATTTAAGTTTCCACCGGATTTTAGAGGTCGTGTAAAAGCGCCCTTAAAGATCTTGCAGAACAGGTTTACGAGAAATGTTATTAGTAGACATGGGCACGACTCGGCAAAATTTTCGTTTTCATTTCCCTTTTTCGTTTCTGTTACGTAACGGAAACGGTAACGATAATTAAGCCGTCAGAACTCGAACTCGAACCGAAAAAAGAAAAATTTGGTCGGGTTTTTCGTTTTCGTTTGTGGCATCACGGCGATCGCGCAATGCGAAGCACAGAAAAAGTTTTTTAAAAGTTTTTTTTAAAAAAACCCGACTCCCGGCCAAAAAAGCAGGCGAAAATATGCCTGCCTGAGGCTTTGCCACCTACCAGAGGGGTGGTTTCTGGGGTGTCCCCGGCCTTTCCCCCCTCTTCTCCTGTCCTGGGCTGCTTGCACCAGACTGGGGGGGGTCATCCTCGTCATCTCGCCATGCCATGTGGTGGTGGGGATCCAAAATGGCGACCGCAATTTTTCTTTTGAAATCGTGGTCAAAAAACACACCAAACCACCACAGAAACATGTGAAATTTATTTATTTTAAATGCCTGAATTTTAGTAGTAGCAGCAGTGGGTTTTTTTTATAGCAATAAAGCGTCATATTGATTTTATTTTATTTTATTTTATTTTATTTTTTTAGACCTGCCCATTTGTGCTGGGCATGGGATGGGACCATGCAAATTTTTTGAAAGATTTCACCAATGGCAATCTAGGATTGGCTTTTGCCAGATTACACCAAGAATGACAGCATCTCAATGGAGAATTTGGTAACATATGGGTGCAAACCTACTCTGAAAAGCTGGGTGTTTGATTGGGATGCTAACCAAGACAAGGGTTCTGTTTATGACTCAGTTTTCACTCTCGTTTGTAAAGGTTAAGAGAAATCATTGTAGGACAAACTATCTCCGAGTGATGAATTAATCCAAGATTCTCACTCAGGGCTTTTAGTGAATTAAAATTCCAGGTTACGGCACTTGCACATCTAGAAGGGAGTTCAAGGAATTTGTGTTTATGGTTGTGGCTGGGCTGTAGATGTCGTTTAGTGCATGTGGAACTGTTCCCTGTGTATGGAACCAAGGTCCTTTCTTGTCCTATTCCCCAAAGATCTAACAAATTATGCTGGGATATAATGGTACAACCCATGCACGACAACCAGCCTAACATCACGTAGATCAGTGGTCCTCCAACCTTGGACTAACTGGACTAAAACCCCAGAGCCTTTCACCACTAGCTTTGCAGACTTAGAGAGCTGCTTAGCTAAAATATTATGCTAACTATTTTGTGAAAAGGTAATAAGTAGTGCAATTTTGAGTCCTGTTTTAAATGTTTTCTGCTAGCCAATTTTAAAAGCTTTTAAATCACCTTTCATTGTTAAAGCTTAGCATAATGTTTTTTTAAGCTCTGTTGAAGATCATACCTCTCATTTTCATTGTTCTTTTCATAGTCTTTATGTTTGCTCACATCCTACTACATCCTATCACAAGATCCTGTGACTAAATGCAATGGAAGTTGAGGTGAGCTGTGAAGGTCTAGAATAGATCAAAATTGTCCTGGAGGAAGGAACAGCTAACTGGCTGGAAACAATCCATGTTGTAAAGTTTGGTTGCAAGTCCCCCCTTCTTGAATATGCGATTAAAAGCCCATTCATAAATGTTTGAAATGTATCGGGTGTGTAACTCTCCTCTATTATTACAAAAAGGAGTGTGAAAAATAAATCTTAATTAGGAAAATGGTTGAATATTGAAAGTTGAAAAACAGAGCATAAATCTGTTGCTTTTTGTTTCGTTTCTTTTTCATCCAAGAGCATTCACTCAGAATCTCCTCCGATAACTTCAGTATTAATGAAGTGGCACTGTAGAAAAGCAGGTATAACAAGCAGCAGAGATTTTCATTTGAGTCAGAGTGTACCTGAGTCCTCGCAATGAGCATTTACAGCTCTTTGGACCAATGCCCTTCTCATATATTTGAGTAAACAAACTTCGGATTTCACGGAACATTTTATATTCAAGTGGCTTATTCTACAGCTGTGCTATCTGCCCAGTGTAGGACTAGTTATTACACTCTAATTTCTTCTTCTTCTTCTTCTTCTTCTTCTTCTTCTTCTTCTTCTTCTT
>JAHTLZ010000225.1:9892619-9909442 GCA_023846285.1 Phrynocephalus versicolor
TTCTTCTTCTTCTTCTTCTTCTTCTTCTTCTTCTTCTTCTTCTTCTTTAAAAAAAAACCCACAAAATACTGAGGTGTGAAGCAATTGCAATGCTTCACAATGTCAGAGGTTCTCAATTTGCAGTGCACTTTTTCACTTTTAAAAGACTGGAAGAAAATACTAATTATAAGTAAATTGAATCTGTAATGAGAACTGGAGCCTATGTATATGACCAGGGACCGAGGCCATGTGTATGAAACCCTGGCTTTCTTCTTAGACGTTATATATTAAGCACAGTAGTGGAGGTGGGTGCATTCTGTTGTAAGGAAAAACCCATGTCCCTGGATTGTGTATGAGAGACCTGGGCCAGGCAACTCACAGAGACACAAAGCAAACACACTTAATGTCTTTAACCAACTTGAACTAGGCTTGGAAACCTTCCCGGTCTAAAACAAAGTCTGCACAAACCTTAAAACTCTGTTTGGTGTTAGCCATTGCTGCAGCTATAAACACCTGAAAAGTCCTGGCTTATATATACACTCACAGATGGAGAGAGACCTTTCTGAAGGCCATATTTTATTATCAGATAGTGAGCAATCCCGAATGGCCATGGCCATGAAAGGGAGAATTTAGATTTTATTTTCCGGACTGTTGTGGTTCTTTTCCTTAACCAGAATATAATGGCACACATGTAAGTGTTGTGCCTGCACTTTCTCCCCCTCAGTTGAAAAAGCAATGTAAAATTCCAGATATTTAATCCTCATTCTAAAACACCAGCGGCTTCTCTTAGATTATCAGTTTATTGCCATCTGAGATCATAGATTTCAATTAGGAGAATTAATTCATATATCATTCTACTATATTAAAAAGCTGCTTTCCTCCCAGTCCCCAAACAGATTGTACATTGTTACGTGGGGTTGAAATTACACTTAATATCCTCATATAAAAGAAAGAAAGGCACACAAGACTTTTCCGCTTCATTTGGTTAAAGCTTTAAAAAATAATACGTTTTTTACAAGCCTAACGGCAGTTTAATTCCTCCAGATCACATGTGCATTGGAACCGTGTAGTCTTCGTGGCTCTCAAAGCATAAAATAGGCAATAAAAGTTTTTTAAAGGAATTTCTTAACTGTATTTGGCCCTGTGAAAATAAAAGGCCCCAGTAAGTTAAACCTAATGTCATTAACTTTTTGTGGTCTTCATGCAATTTGTAATCCAGAAAGAAAAAGAAAAAGAAAGAAAAACAAAAACAAAAAAACCCCAAACCCCCCCAAATAAAACACACAAAAAATCCACCCCTCTTTTGTATGATTGAAACTGCTGGAGTGTAAGGGGAAGTAGCTAAAATAATAATGAAAAGTACAAATAAAGGGAGCAGGCATTCCATTTTTCTAGTAAGGAGGCTGGTTCAGTTTTGTAAAGTGATACCTAGTCATGCATTAATGTTCATTAAAAAAAGAATTTTGACATTCTTTGGCATGGACTTAAGGCTCCCCATTTTAAGAACACCCCATTTCAATAGGAAGGTTTGTTGTTGTTGTTGTTGTTGTTGTTGTTGTTGTTGTTGTTGTTAACCATACAGCTAACTAAGCTGGATTTTGTAATACAAATCACTAGTCGAGTGCTTCCCAAGCGTTTAGGACTATGTGATGTATCGGCGAATTATGCGAGCAGATCCCAGTAAGGCAGCTTTCTGCAGCTGACTGAGGGTGACTTTGTCAACTCCAATTTCTTCTAAATACTTGATGAGCTGTTTAGGCACCACACCCAGCATGCCGATTACCACTGGGACCACCTGTACCGGTTTATGCCAGAGTCTCTGACGTTCAATTTTCAGATCCTGATATCGGGTAATTTTTTTCCAAGTTGTTTCTCGGTGACTCTACTATCACCTGGTATAGCAACATCAATGATCCACACTTTTTTCTTCTCCAAAATCACAATATCCGGGGTATTATGCTTCAAAACCCTGTCTGTCTGTATTTGGAAGTCCCAAAGTAATTTTGCATGCTCATTTTCAGTCACTTTTTCAGGCTTGTGATCCCACCAGTTCTTTGCTACGGGCAGATGATAGTTCTGACACAAATTCCAGTGGACCATTTAAGCAACTACATTTATTATTATTATTATTATTATTATTATTATTATTATTATTATTATTATTATTATTATTAAAGATGTTTCTAGCTCCCAGTTGTCCTCAGGGGGACCACGGTTGGCCTTCTAGAGCACAGCAAGGGATTATTTATCTAGGAGTGTGTTATAGGATGAAGTCCAACATTATGGGAGGTTCCAGGCATCCACCGTGGTCACTTTCCTTTGCACACTTAACACAGAGCTTGGAAAATCTACTGTCTTGATACCCTCAGACACCTGGCCATGCTGGTTGGGGCATTCTGGGAGTTTCCCAACTCTGGTAGATGATAGGACATCTCATTGTAGCCAGGCTTACTGGAAGGTGGCTCTTGGATGTGACGGCCATGTGTAGGGCTACCAACTCACCTGTAAGGAGATCTTGTGAGGAAAAGCAAGCAAACCACACTGCTAGGCCTGCCCTTAATGACGTGTCTCTTGCTCACCTCATCTTTAGAGCATCCACAGCTTTACCAAGGCATAGGCATGTGATGCCTTGTCGTATGTGACCGTGTTAAGCAAGGAGAAGATCACAGCCAATGCAGCATATGTCACCGACGGAGGGGGAAACCATGTGGTCTAGTACACCCTTCCTCAGAAGAACCCTACTTATTAGTAAGGTCCCAACAGAGTCTTATTTTGAAGCCATGGTACCATAGGATCTCTTTGAAAGTGCTAGACCAAAAGCATAGCATTCAAATCCAAATCCAAGAGCAGATGTTAGAGATAGCCTGTGACTGGAAGAGTGATTTTTTTTTTTTTACTAATGAGAATATCTAAGTGTCAGTGAATAGACCTCTCGCATCTCTGAAATTATGCAAATTAGCTTATTTTCTCTGGTAATTGAACTTTGGGACTTCGACAAAGGATACCTTTGAAGTGTGATTTCACAAACCTGGAAAGACTACCTCAGTTCCTTCTCTGGAGCATTCATGGGCAGCTTGAAGTCATAAAATTGAACTGGTCACACCTTTACTTTGGAACCACTTGGATACCTCAGAGGTTTAGGAATCTGGCTGCACAGCCAAAGAATGGGAGTTCAATGCCACACTGTGCCCTCTGGACAGGCCCGGACTTGAGGGTCCTCAGGGTCTCTTCCAACTCTGCTGTTCCAAGATTATGAGAGTACTGTGTACAATTCTGGTCACCGCATCACAAAAAAGGCATTGTGGAATTGGAAATGGTGCAACAGAGAGCAACTAAAATGATTACTGAGCTGGGGGAGATCCCTTATGAGGAAAGGCTGAAACATTTGGGGCTCTTTAGTCTTGAAAAGCGGCACCTGAGGGGGGAATATGATTGAGATGTACAAAATAATGCAGGGCATGAGTGAAGTGGATAGAAGGATGCTCTTCTCCCTCTCAGAAAATACCAGAACTAGGGGACATCCACTCAAATTGAGGGTTGAGAGAGTGAGAACAGAAAAAAGAAAATATTTTTTTACCCAGTGTATTGTTAATCTGTGGAACTCCCTGCCACAGGATGTGGTGATGGCATCTGGGCTGGATGCCTTCAAAGGGGGATAGGACAGATTCCTGGAGGAAAAGTCCATCAAAGATTACAAACCATGATGGAGATGTGTAATCGCCAGTCTTAAAACTGGGGTACTTCAAGGGCCAGATGCAGGGGAGTGGTATCAGGAGACAGATATCTAGTCTTGTGAGCTCCCAGACGCATCTGGTGGGGCCACTGTGAGATACAGGAAGCTGGACTTTGGCCTGATCCAGCATGGCTCTTCTTATGTTCTTACGTTCTTATGAGATAGAATGAGGAAGAAGGACCTATATAGAAGATCTTAGACTACAAATTCCGTAATACCCTACTGCTGGCTGTGCTGGTTGGAATGCAACAACAGCTGGAGGGCCAGACATTTCTCATTCCTGCCAGAGCAAGTACTTCAAATACAGTATTATAAATGTGGGTGTGAGTCACCAGTTTGGTCTGGAGGCCAATCTGGGGCTTCAAAATATATTTTGATTTTGATCCGCCATGATCTGTGTTCATCATCCAATTCAATTTTACCCTGGGCTCCTAACTGAATTGTAAATACATAAAACCAAAGCACTGGAAAACCATAATGGCTAGAACTTTTTTCCTTTGTATTCATGCGCATTAATTCTCAAGATTTGATAGACGAGAGAGAGAGAGAGAGAGAGAGAGAGAGAGAGAGAGAGAGAGAATAAATCTACTAAATTTTAGCCAGCTGGTTCTACAGATTTGCATGCAAGGCATTTGCAAAGTTTGCTTTTCTTGCAGGGGGGAAAACAACCTAGTAGGCTCAAGCTATTTGTGCCCTCTTTGAACTGATTTACAAACTGATTTATTTTGCCCTGGTTTAAATTGGCCATTACAGTACAATCTTCTAGACTTTATTCAGATCAGACCATATCAAGGCCAGTTCTGTTTATAATTTATAATTTGTCAGAATCTGGTGTAGATCCATAATAAATAATACATACCTTATAATTGATAATATAAGAAAGCTGTAAAATGCCTTGGGGTAGTGGTGGTAAGACCAAACTGATTTTATCCTGGGTGCCTGTAAGCCAGTTGATTTTAATGGGTTTAAGCCTACCTAGGTCTGTGTCGGATTACGGTCTTATTCTTTCTTGGTTCCATGTGTGAATTCAATAAAACAGAAACAGAGCAGAATCCTGCCGTAAAATATAGACAATGAAAAACGAGGGAAGAAAGTCATATATGAGACTCCCTTTGCTGTGTCTGTCACAGCCACAATATTTGTCTGCAAATGCTGTTTCATTTGGGGAGTTCAGGTTACTAACTTTCCTGCTGTTTTCACCCGTTCATTCCAAGAACAGTTCCCAATTTTATGCATTTAAAAAACACGAAAGAAAGAAAGAACAGCTCAATCAGGGAGTCAACAAAGCCAGAAAACGTCGGGACACAGCAGATCAGGCAAATTAAGCATGCCGTGTTGCCATACCCAATGACATGAATAAATCCTGAAGCTCCGAGCTTGCCACATCCTAGAGAACCCTCAATGAATCCCTGAGCAAGAATTATTCAAATTGAGTTTGGTGCTTTCTGCTTTTCATGCATGCTACCAGGAACAGGCTGTTTTAAATGACAGGCTTGAAGTACGCATTCAAACCAGACTGAGGTCTACTGCACATACAAAGAAAACTGTGTCGGTTACCCTGGAGCTGGGCCTAAAATATTTTTTGTATGCAGTGTTCAAAGAGTCTCAACTGAGCTAGGGACAGGAAAGGATGTTAGAGATTTCAGGAGTATCACCAAAATCACCTATTTCCCTTTCCCCCCAAGACTCAGTAGATACAATCATATTGTTTAGTATGCTAAGTCATACTAGAATAGGCAGAGTGAATCCATGGGAATTTGGTGGGTCAGCCCCTCTGCAAGTTCTACTGATTCAAGTGGGTCTCCTCGAGCACAACTTACTCAGTTCCAAGATTTCAGACAAGACACACTTTACTACAAACACTGTCCAGTTTTGTGCTTTGTTCTCTGGGCAGGGAATTGTGCTTACCTTAAAAGCAATTAATCAGGAATGGCTAAAATGGGTACAATTTGGGAGTGTGTGTATAGGGACTCGGCGCTTATTAAAATAAATGATAAAAATAAGCACCGATCAGCTGGTGCATGGGGTCATGCCCCAGCTGATTGGCCGGCAGGGCCCCGCACGTCACTTGATCACGCTTGTAAAAAAAAGTGCCGATTGACTGGCAGGGCCCCAACTATTTGTCAAAAAACGAAAAATAAATAAAAAATGAAAAATGAAGCAAAATTAAAAATGAAACGATTTTTTAAAAATTTTCCATTTCAAATGACACAAAACAGAACAGAAAAAATAAAACGGAAGACAAAATGAAACAGCATTTTTGTGTTTCGTGCCCATCTGTAGTTAGTTAAGATTAGAGATGGGCACGAACTGAAAAAAATGGTGATTCATTTTGGTTCGGTTCATTTTAGGGTTTGGTTCATTTCGTTTTTAACAAAAAAAAAATGAAAAATTCATTTTATTGGTTTGTTGATTCGTTATTCGTGTTTTCCTGCTTTGCATAATTTAATCCATTTGACAGCATGCCAGCGGGGAAAAACATTTAAAAAACACAAAAAACCCATACAGTGGTTGACAAGACAACAACTGCAAAAACTGGACTGGCAGCATCCTCATCCTCATCATCCACATCCACATCATCATCTTCAATCAACAATACATTATCCTTACTGGGCAGTGGCGGTGGTGACAGCGGCGAGGGGTGATCCTGGCCCCTGTGGCAGGAGCTTTTTGAGGTACTGGCTTGGGGCCAGCACCTCTTTTTTTCGAGTGCTGACCCCTGGGGCCGGGTCTGTGCTGGTTTTATTTTTTTATATTTTTTCTTTATTTTAGGGCACCAACCCGGGCATCCCTGGGGCTGGGTCGGCGCTCCTTTTTTAAAAAATTTAAAAACATTCAAGTGATGACCTCTCGGCCCCTGGCGCCAGGTCAGTGCCGGTTTTATTTTTTATATTTTTTTCTTTATTTTAGGGTGCCAACCCGGCCACCCCTGGGGCCGGGTTGGAACTCCGTTTTTTGATTTTTTAAAATTTATTTTTAATTTATTTTTAATTTATTTTTTTTACTGCTGACCATGGGGCTTTTTTCCCCCATGGTCGCCCCTCCCTGTAGCCAGGAAAACCTGACCTCCAACCAGGAAGGACCAGCACCAGGTAGGAGGCATCTCCGGTGCCGCCATTAACGAACCGAACCGAACCAATTTTTTTGGTTCGGTTCGGTTCGTTCTAAATCCACTCTGGGGTTTGTTATTCGTTTCGTTACATGCCCATCTCTAGTTATGATCGGATGACACACACACACATCCTCATCCATGCCTGCCACCCCAGTGCCCTCTAGTGGTTTGGCTAGGTTTTCATTCCGCAATCCTTCAGCTGGCTCTTGTTCCCCAAACAGCCTCACAAGATGCCAGTAACTACACACCAGTGCCTTGCTGGCAGGCATAAGGGGAGGAGTGAGTGGGGATGGCTGCACAGCTTTGCTGAACCCGTTACATATGGCAATCCTATCGTCTGGAACCAGTGCGTAAGAACATCTTTCTCATCATTCGTTCAATTTCTGGGAAGAGGCATTTCCTCATTTCAAAGTGTGCATTAGTTGCCACCTAAGCCCTGTTATTTGAATGCAATGGCCTGAAGTATTATCTGTATCAATTCCTTGAGTATATGGGAGATACCGAGATACTCATGGTAGACAAAAAAAGATTAGAACTGGGTTCTTGTTTCATATCCCTGCGCACTGTACGGATAAATTGGAAACATCTGAGAAGAACATCAAAGAAAATGGCATTTTCACTTAGACATTAAAGCACATCCTAAACGGAATGGCTTTCTCATTTCATTTGAGGAGCAAAAGACATGGAGTGTGCATTACAAGGGAGAGTTACTTGGTAAACAGTAAGCTACCAAATGTAAGATTTGTTTCCTTTCCTTTCGAAGCCTGACAAGCGAAAGAAATGATTCTTCAAAACATACTTCCTAATATTCAATGAAGTAAATGTTGAACAGCTGTAACCTAAAGTATGGAAAACTTAAATGAAAGGCACATTTAGGATTTATAGAGCTGAGAGCCACACACCCAATAGAAAGTGGAGCTTTGATGAGCAGAAACTGTTGTTAATACAGAGTGTTTTACTGGCACTTTAACTAAAATTGACTTCCAACCTCCACACCGTAATCTGAAGCTATATATACCTTTGGATCCATTTGTTGCTGTTAAAAATAATGCAGTGCTCATTCTGAAAAATTAATATGGCTGTAAAATATATTTTAATGTCCTGCTAAAATTAACAATGACTAGTTAACCAGCAAACGTTTCAATTCCCAGAATAGCAGAAGCCTACAGAAGTCTGGACGTTTAATGTGTCAATCGTTTTTCAGTTTATTGTTTTGTGACTGTTGAGTTATGGTGCTACTCACACAGTTGTTCATTTTCTGAGAAACACACGTCAAAAATGTAGCATGTGGAATCACCACTTTACTGAAACCAGTTTATGATTGTTAGTAATTTCTACTATACTTGTTTGCAAAGACCTTTCACTAATTTAGTCATTTTCTTGTGTGCCCCGTAAGGCGAATATTTGTAGCTGCTGCTACATTCTTATAAAAGGTGTAAAATATTCAAAGCCCTACCAAGAGATTAAATAGTAAAGCAGTCTCTGCTCCACTCTCTCATAATCTGAACAATTCAACACAAAAAGGGAAAAAATGAATATGGAAGAAAGAGGAGAATATGTGTGTTCCTGTTGGAGAGAATTACTATCTTGCATGCAATCAAAGACTGGGCTTCAGTGGGAAGGGAGCTTCACAGCCTAATATAATTACAACTTTCTACTAACCAATTAGGTGTGGTGTGGTGGCTCAGCAGACTAAGGCTCTGAAAACTGTTGGCTCCGAAGTAGGCAGCTCGGCAGTTCAAATCCTGCGCGCCACGCAGCGGAGTGAGTTCCTGCTGATAACCCCAGCTCCTGCCAACCTAGCCGTTTGAAAGCATGTAAATGCAAGTAGATAAATAAGTACTACCATAAAATGTGGGAAGGTTAAAACAGTGCTTTCTTGAAGCCATGCTAGCCACGTGGCCATGGACTTGCACAACACTGGCTCTCTGGCTTGAATATGGAGATGACCACCGCCCCTAGAGTCGGACACACATGTGCGAGGGAAACCTTTACCTTTTACTAACCAATTAGAAACATCATTTTTTCCTGAGCTTTAGGCAAGCCCCTGCTCTCTCTTCCAGCAGCGGCAGCGGCGGCGGCGGGTGGGGGGCGGGGCGGCAGGGGGCGGCGGATGGCGGGGGATGGCGACGGGCCCGGGAGTGGGCGGCAATGGGCGCAGGGGGCAGCGGGCGGACAGCGACGGTCAGTGAGGGGATGGACAGCGGTGGCCGGTGGTGGGGGGGCAGCAGGGGGCAGCAGGCTGGCCAGCGTCCCCTCTCCATTTTGGCGCCCTAGGAAACTGCCTAGTTCGCCTTAATGGACGTGCCGGCCCTGTGTATGTGAGTCCTAGGCACGCTCTTGACTCTTTACTGAGTACGTAGGAGCTAGCAGAATTCCAGTTGAAAACCCCAGAGAAACACAACGACTCAACACAGCCATGTTATAAGTAGAGATGGGCACGACTAGGGAAAATGACGTTTTCGAGTTGTCGTGTGTCGGAGGCGGCCCATGTCGGCTCGTTTCAGTTTTTCTCGAAACTTCGCAAAAAATAGTCGTTTCGTTTTTCATTTTTTGTCTGTCGTTATACTGGTTTAGGGGGGGTAGCGGGCTCCTGGAGGCACCTCTGTGGGGTGGGTGCCTCCTGTGGCCTGCTATGAAGGGAAGCGGGCTCCTGGAGGCACCTCTTTTTTGGGGGGGGGGGTGCCTCCTCTCCTCACCCGCTAGGAAGGAAGGGAAAGCAGGCTCCTGGAGAATCCCCATGGCATGGGGGCCTCCTCTCCTCACCTGCTGCAAAAGGGCATGCATAGCCATATGAATATGCATACCAAGTTGCAGACACACCAGACTGGCAGAGGCACCCCTCTTTTTGGGGTGCCTTCCCTGCATCAGTCAGGCCTCGACGGGCATGGTTTGCATGGCACACATGCTGCCGAGCCAAGCCTGCAGGAGTCAGCCAGAGCCACAAGTGACGAACTGGCAGACTCTCTGCATCCGCTGTGTCTCACCAAGAAGGGAAGCGTACTTGCATAGTAGTGCAATGCAAGTACAGATCTGGCTTAGGCAACAGGGCTAGCACAAGGGCTAGGGTTAGGCTAGTTACTGGTGAGGTTAGGGTGGGGTAGTGGGGTGCACCTCTGGGTGCCTCTCTGACCCACTAAGAGGACAGTGTACTGTGGCGTATGGGTAAGGGTTAGGGTTAGGGTTAGGGCTAGGGCAGGGTTAGTGGGCTTTTTGGCACATCCCAGAAGTCTCAGTGGCCAAGTGGCCATGCGATTGGTGGAATGGCTCCAAAAATTTGCATGGTCCACTCCCATGACCACATGGCCAGCCCATCATTGTGCAGGTGTAAATAAAATAAAATAAAATAAAATAAAATAAAATCAATGGAGAGAGGAAAGAGGAGACTAGAGATAGGCACGACTCGGGAAAATGACGTTTTCGAGTTGTCGTGTGTTGGAGGCAGTCCGTTTCGGCTCGTTTCCGTTTTTTCGCGAAACTTCGCAAAAATTAGTCGGTTCGTTTTTTCGTTTTTTCGTTATCGTTATACTGGTTTTTTTGGGGGGGTAGCAGGCTCCTGGAGGCACCTCTGTGGGGTGCGTGCCTCCTCTGGCCCACTATAAAGGGAAAGTGGGCTCCTGGAGGCACCCGTGGGTGCCTCCTATCCTCACCCACTAGGAAGGGACAGCAGCAGCAGGCTCCAAGAGACCCCTCAACATGGGGGTCTCCCCTCCTCACCTGCTGCTGCTGCAAAATGGCATGCATAACCATATGGATATGCATACCATTTGCAGGCAGTGCCAGTGACACCTGCTCAAGTACCTGATCCCTTGGTACGAGCGTGTCGCACCTGCCATGTCCCACAAAGAACGGAATCGTACTTGCGTGTGTAGTGCAATGCAAGTAGATCTGGCTATGGGCTAAGGTGGATTAGGGTTAGGGCTAGGGTTAGGCTAATGACGGGTAAGGTTACGGTGGGCTATTGGGTTGCACCTCTGGGTGCCTCTCTGACCCACTAAGAAGACAGTCTGTGACGTATGGGTAAGGAGTCAAGGATTAGGGTTAGGGGGTTAGGGGGCTAGGGCAGGTTTTAGGGGGCTTTTTGGCAAATCCCAGAAGTCTCCATGGCCAAGTGGCCATGCGATTGGTGGGATGGTCATCCCCTCCCACATGGCTGGCCAGGCCACTGGGCCAGCCCATCATTGCGCACTGCGCAGGTGTAAAAAAAATAAAATAAAATAAAATCAATGGAGGACAGAGGAGGAGAGGAGAGACATTTTGTTGCAAGAAAAAACCCACTGCTACTGTGAAAAATCTGGCAGTTTATAAATTTCCGCGTGTTTCTGTTGTGCTTGTGTGTTTTTGGACCACGATCCATGATTTCAAAAACAATATTGCGTTCGCCGCCCCATTTTGGATCTCCCGCCCGCACCGCATGGCATGGCAACTCGAGTCCGGCTGCCCAGGATGGGGGGGAGGCGGGACCACCCCTCCAAACAATCCCTCCGGTAGGTGCCCTGCGCCCTTAGTCAAGCAGGCATTTTTCTGCCTGCTTTTTGGCCCGGGAATGGGTGGGGGGGAGACCCAGGAGAGTTTTAAAAAGTTTTTTCCTGTCCTGTGCCGTCCGTGCCGCTTGCTTGCGCTTTGGCGGCCGGCGGCAAGACTGGGCATTTTGCGGCGGGTGAGCCTGCGGCGAGTCCCACCAGACCAGAGCATCCCAGGACGGGGGGGGGGAGGCCGGGACCCCCCCTCCAGACCAGAAACCCCCCCTCCAGTAGGTGCCCTGAGGCACGGCAGGCATTTTCCACCTGCTTTTTGGCCCGGGAATGGGTGGGGGAGAGTTTAAAAGTTTTTTCCTGTGCCATCCGTGCTGCTTGAGCCGGCGGCGAGACTCGTGCCGTGCAGGAATGGGTGGGGGAGAGTTTAAAAGTTTTTTCCTGTGCCATCCGTGCTGCTTGAGCCAGCGGCGAGACTCGTGCCGTGCGGGAATGGGTGGGGGGAGAGTTCAAAAGTTTTTTCCTGTGCCATCCGTGCTGCTTGAGCCGGCGGCGAGACTCGTGCCGTGCGGGAATGGGTGGGGGGAGAGTTTTAAAGTTTTTTCCTGTGCCATCCGTGCCGCTTGAGCCGGCGGCGAGACTCGTGCCGTGCGGGAATGGGTGGGGGAGAGTTTAAAAGTTTTTTCCTGTGCCGTCCGTGTCGCTTGAGCCGGCGGCGAGACTCGTGCCGTGCGGCTTGTTGCTGCTGAGAGCCTGCGGCGCCGGCGAGTCCCACCAGAGCAGCCCAGGAGGGAGGAGGGGGGGAGGCCGGGGACCTCCAGAAACCACCCCTCTGGTAGGTGCCCTGAGGCACGGCAGGCATATTTCCGCCTGCTTTTTGGGCGGGAACCGGGTTTTTTAACTTTTAAAAACTTTTTTTCTGTGCCGCTTGGCATCGCGCGCGATCGCGCGATGCAAGTAACGAGCACGACAAATCAGACCAAATTGTTCGTTCGTCGGTTCGAGCTCGAAGTCTGGTGGAGTAATTCCCGTTACCGTTTCCGTAGAGTAACGGAACCGAGTAACGGAAACGGAAACGGAAATACCGCTAAGTCGTGCCCATCTCTAGAGGAGTCATTTTGTTGCAAGAAAAACCCACTGCTACTGTAAAACTTCTGGCAGTTTTAAAATAGCAATTTTCGCATGTTTCTGTGTGGTGCTTGTGTGTTTTTGGACCACTCCACGATTTCAAAAAAAATATTGTGGTCGCTGCCCCATTTTCGATGTCCCGCCCGTACCGCATGGCATGGCGAGTCCGGCTTGTTGCTTGCGAGTGCCCACCAGAGCAGCCGAGGACAGGAGAGGAGGGGAGGCCGGGGACCCCCCCCAGAAACCACCCCTCTGGTAGGTGCCCTCTCAGGCAGGCATATTTTCACCTGCTTTTTGGGCCAGGAATCGGGGGTTTTAAAACTTTTTTCTGTGCCGTTTGAATGGCGGCGGCTGGCGGCGAGTCCGGCTTGTTGCGAGCGACTGCGAGACGACGAGTATTTCCCCCACCAGAGCAGCCCAGGACAGGAGAGGGAGGGAGGCCGGGGACCCCCCCCGCCCCCCCCCCTCTGGTAGGTGCACTCTCAGGCAGGCATATTTTCGCCTGCTTTTTGGGCTGGGAATTGGTTTTTTTTTTACTTTAAAAAACTTTTTTTTTCTGTGCCGCTTGAATGGCGGCGAGCCGGCGAGGCGGCGACTTTGGCGGGACAACGAGGATGCCCGCCCCCAGCGCAGCCCAGGAGGCCGGGGGGACCCCCCCCAGAAACCACCCCTCTGGTAGGTGCCCTGAGCCCTCACTCAGGCAGGCATATTTTCGCCTGCTTTTTGGCCGGGAATTGTTTTTTTTAAATTTATTTTTAAAACTTTTTTTCTGTGCCGCTTGGCATTGCGCGATCGCTGCGATGCCAGGAACGACAACGACAAATCAGACCCAATTATTCTTTAGTCGGTTCGAGTTCGAGTTCTGGCGGAGTAATTCCCGTTACCGTTACCGTTTCCGTTCCGTAACGGAAACGAGGAACGGAAATGGAAATGGGAATTCCGCTAAGTCGTGCCCATGTCTAGTTATAAGTAAATCTTGAACTTAATATATTGAAGAAAATAGGCACTCATTGGCAAACAATAGAAACAGACAGTATAGCATAACACACAGAGAGATAACACAGAACATACGTAGAAGCATAACCAGACTTACAGCAGGTCTAACAGAGTAACAGGGTAAGCAAAGTGAGCAGAGTGACCTGACATAGTATCAGAGTTAACTGACCTACATCAGGCAAAGTCTTGCTCTCAACTACTTCTTGATATACCGACTTTCAACCAATCATGTTGCGCCACATCATTAGCTAATTACTTTTATCTCAGCTGAATTACATCTTAAGCTTTACATTGTAACTCTTCACAGATGTAGTCAGTTACAAAACTCACATACAATATTAAATTTTAACTCTCAAACACAAATTGTATTGGAAACATATCTTGGCAAAGCTGCCGCTTCAACTTGGCTGTATTTAGTTCCCCAATGGGAGCTGCATGCCACACACCTTCTCCCTCTCCTTTCATCCAGGGTGCTGTGGAAAAAGAAAAGGATGAAGAGGGAATCCTACCGAAGATTCACTCACGGCAGGAGCCAACGCTGCCTCCTCTACAAAGGCTGCCATCCTCATCTCAGAACTGGCCTCTGCCAGCAGATGAAAGAATCGGAGCCAATGCTCTTGGCAAAGGCAGCACAGAGGAACAGATTTAGCACGCATCCTCTCCCAGAAAGCAGGCAAATGGGCGCTGAAGCCAAACCGTGATGGCTGATGGCAGGATTCTGGCAGTCACCCTACAGTGCATTTTTTTGTTCATTCAGTTATAGGATGGAAATGATCTCTCTGTTTTCTCCTTTTATTTTCAGTTGCATAGGCATAGGAATACAAAGCCAAGTATGGGGCTTATGTATCACCCCGTAGCACTTAAGTCACACTTGGGGTGAGTTACAATTTTTAATTATGCACCACGTTCCGTCTAATGTGAAGCCTTGCTGGGCAAGTCCCTCTGGTTGGCATGCATGCCAGGGAAGCCATGCATGCGAACAGGTCCCGCTGTGTGATCAGAACAAAAACAATTGCTTTGGGAGGGGGAGCCATGCGCAGCCAGGGACAGAGTCACGTGTGGGCATGAGAGAGAACCTTTGAGAGAACCTTGATTTCTGAAGGTTGCACATCCCCTTGCCCCGCAAGCTGGGTACCCAGTTTACCAACATTGAGAGGCTATAAGGCCGAGTTAACCTTGAGCCAGCTCCCTGAGGTCAGGAGCAAACTCAGATCATGGGCAGGGTCTTGACTGCAATACTGCGCCATGAGGCTCCGAAGAAAAGTCACAACAAAAATTGTAATGACCTGTCCACAATTTAGTCCTATATCATCTCCCTGTAGCGTTAACCTGCTTGCCCCTGGCCCTTTCACTGGCTATTGACAAACACCGCTTCTGATTTTCGCCTACTGCTGCCACCAACTAGCTTCATTAGTACAGTCACCCCCTCCCAAATGAATGCTACAATACAACAGCACCATGACTCCATCAAGTGCCACTGGCAACAGATCAAAACTTCTGCAAACTTCAGTAACCCCAACATTCACTTCTGAAAAGAAAATAACTTTTGCTCGGAATCTTTATTTTAAGCAGATATTATTAGAAAAGGCAGGGGATAAGAGGGCAGTTCCTTCTATGGATTGAGAACTGGTTGAGATCCAGGAAAGAACATAAGAACATAAGAAGAGCCATGCTGGATCAGGCCAAAGGCCCATCTAGTCCAGCTTCCTGTATCTCACAGTGGCCCCAACAAATGCATCTGGGAGCGCACAAGACTAGTTATCTGTCTCCTGATACCACTCCCCTGCATCTGGCCCTTGAAGTACCCTGGTTTTAATGATGAAGATTACACATCTCCACCATGGTTTGTAACCTGTGATGGACTTTCCGCCCAGGAATCTGTACATTCCCCTTTTGAAGCATCCAGTCCAGATGCCATCACCACATTCTGTGGCAGGGAGTTCCACAGACTAACAACACACTGGGTAAAAAATATTTTCTTTTGTCTGTTCTCACTCTCCCAACCCTCAGTTTGAGTCGGTTTCCCCTAGTTCTGATATTTTGTGAGAGGGAGAAGAGCTTCTCTCTATCCACATTACTCATGCCCTACATTAATTTGTATGTCTCAATCATATCCCCCTCAAATTATTATTTTTTTCAAATAATTTCTGTTCTAGCCCACCTAGTCAAGTGTGTATATGGCCACAAAAAAGTAACTTTCTTAAGCTTTTAATTTTCCCCAAGTGCGGCTCAAAAGACTCCTGTCCAAGGCTCATGTCTGAATTCTATAATGTGATCAAACAGTGCTTCTAAAAACCACACTGCCCTCAATCCAGCATTTCATCAAGCAAGTCTCAAAATTAGTTGTCATCGTAGGAAAAAAGTCATGTGCAACGCAACTCAAATGTTTAAAGGCATCTTCATGCACAGAGGCTGGACTCCCTACATAAACAAGCAGACTGATCAATGCACCTATGACCAAAAGCAGGCAGGAGGCATTTGTAACATGAATGGGCATTATGGCCACAGGTATTTTTGGATTTGCTTTAAAAATCCTCTGAAACCAGAGCGGCCTCGTGCCTCTGAGTAGGGACGTTTGGTGCAACCGAAGAGAGACATGCTTTTGTATCTTCTGGGCAACTTCTGTAATTCTTTTTCCCCCAGCCCAATAACTCACTCAATTTTTCTCTTTGGCGCATGTTCCCTAACATTTCATGCACCAAATGCTCAGCAGATGTAACTCGAGTCAGAATAAATCAAATAAAAGGCATGTTTAAGCCACAAAGCTGAAAATCCAGAGTAATGGACACCAGGGCTTTTGACGAGCCAGCTTTGCAGAAAGCCAAATGCTTTGAAAGAAGCAGTTCTGTGTTCCAACATAAGAAACGTACACTCGAGAATCAGGGGGAAAGGGGTGCAATCATAGAATCTAAGATCTTCACATGTCTCTGCAGAGTGATTACCATAAATAAGAAGTTGTTGGTAAGTGCTGTCATGTTGCCTCTGGCTTACAGTGAATGGGAGATCTCCAAAATGCCCTGCACTCAACAGCCCTGGTTAGCTGCTGTAAACACAAGCCTGGGGCTTCCCCAAGGGACTCAGTCCATCTTATATTCGGTCTTCCTCTTTTTCTGCCGCTTTCAGCCTTTCTCAGCATTAATTGTATTTTCCAGAGTATCTTCTGTCCGACTCAAAATAGGACAACGTCATTTCCATCTTTCATTTTTGCCTCCAGAGATAGTTCAGGTTTGATTTGATCCGGGACTCCCTTGTTCATCTTTCTGTCTGTCCAGGGTATCTACCAAGCTCTCCTCCAGCACCACATTTCAAACAAATCGGCTCCCCCCCACACACCATTAACTTTGTTGGAAATCCAACTTTCACTCCCAGGAATGATGACTGTGAATCCAAGAGTGTGGAT
>JAHTLZ010000225.1:9909942-9936989 GCA_023846285.1 Phrynocephalus versicolor
AAACGGACCCGTCCCGACAAATGACAACTCGAAAAGTAATTTTTTCTGGTCGTGCCCATCTCTAATGGAGAGAATTGAAAATGTATCGAAATATTTGGTAAAACTGTGCAATGTCTTAAGATGAACAGTAGATGGCACTAGAAGTCCAAATAATTTGTTTCTTTTTTCATCTTGCAAAAAGCACCAATAAATGAAATGGACAGATAAATATACACTACTAAGCAGAATATATTGCGTATAAAAAGTATATCAAATGGATAAGATTTAGAAAAAAGCATACCTAGATGACATTTGGCCACATCGATAGCATTCCCCATTGCCAACATAAGATCTTCCTTCTGTCTGTGAAGATTCTCAGTCATCCAGGTGAGTTTATCTGGAAGTTGAGTCATGGCTACTGGACTTCTTTTTTGAGAGACAGAAACGTTTCGCTGTTCATCCAAACAGCTTCATCAGCCTGACCGATGAAGCTGCTTAGATGAACAGCAAAACGTTTTTATCTCTCAAAAAAGAAGTCCAGTAGCCATGACTCAACTTCCGGAAAGATCTTCCTTCATGTGTTGAAGTAACCTGAGTGAGATGGCTTGTTTTTCTCCACTTTCAAACAAGGGGTCTTCTATAGGAAAGCCCTATTTTATCAGATTATCCTTTGAGCTTCCATCTCCAGCATGTAGTCTGTTTAATGCTTTCCATACAAACTGAGGTTGTTCTTGGCCAGGTGGTGGAGAGTCATGTGGTTCTGCCCAGCTATCTGGTAGCAACTTGCTTGCTTTCCATAGTTGTAGAGTGGCCTTTGGGGGCTGATTGCTGGGAGGGGCAGAGATATGAGGAAACCATATCTTGATTTCAGTCTCAGCTTTGGTGGTTGATGAGCAAATAACAATTGTGTTTCTGAGAATGCCACGTTGACCCACTCCTGCTATGCAGCACTTTACTGGAAGAATTTTTGTGCATGAATGCCAGCTAATGCCCTTTTTGTATTGGGCCTGGTTTAAAACACCCTGTGACCAATCAGTCCTCTAGGCCAAATTTTCCAACAACATTTGGTCCTGCCTTGTTATGTAGTTTTGCTTTCCAGTCACCTATGATTACAATTTATTTTTCCATGAATATCTTATTTTGGTGTGTGATTAATTTCATGTTGGACATTTGCATGAATTTCAATTTCATCTTCTTCACCATTCATAGACTGATATTATTTGGTCAGATCTTCCATTATAGCCCCCAACTACCTGTGCAGCATCTTGCCTCCGCATCAGAACTACTCCATTTCTTCTGAGTTTTTCACTTGCAAAACAGAACAATTTGTAGTTGTTCGACTGGAAATATCCTATTTCAGTCCACTGTAGTTCATTGACACCAAGTACTGCAATGTTTATATGTTCAATTTCTTGCTTTACAATTTCCAATTTACCTTGATTCATACTTCTCACATTTCATGTTCCAGTAATATAAAATGGAAAAAAAGAAGTGGAGAATAACTGGGCAGCCTGCCCTGCCAATTACAGCCCCCCTAGGAGCCTCGGAGGACTGCTGCTATCCCAGAGGGTGTGGGTGAGGCATCATGGCCCCATAGGGAGAGAGGCCTGGCATCAGCATTCCCTGGGCTTGACTCGGCTCTGTTTGGCTCAGCTGTGCCCTGCTGCCTGCCCGCCCACCTGCTTGCTCCAATGGATTCTGCCAGCTGGGCACAGCCTCTCCATCACAGGAGGCGGAGAAAGAGAGGGCAGGTGGGCACTTTGCCCCTCTTACCACGCCGAGCTGCAGCCACACCTGCTCTTCCCCCCTCTACCCAGTCCCCAGCCAAAAGTCTCCCTGTCAACCACTGCCACCCGGGACATTTCTGTGAAAATAAATGTTCCGGGAACACGAAAAAAAAACAGTAATTGAAAAAACGGTAATGTCCTGGCCATCAATTTTTATAATTAAGAATCAAGAATTCTTTTGTGAATCTCCTGTATTTCAATAACAAAGCTTTCTTAGCTCCTGTCTTATAAAACATGATAGCAGTCTTCTAATACTTGAAGGGTTGCCACAGGGAAGAGAACATTGATTTATTCTCACTTGCACCTGAGGGTATGATAAGAACCAATGGGTAGAAACTCATCAGAGGGAGAACCAATCTGGAAATAAGGAGAAAGTATACATTTCTGTTTCAAAGCCTGGTCTCTGAAGCATTGTTGTTGTTCAGTCGTTCAGTCGTGTCTGACTCTTCATGACCCCATGGACCAGAGCTCGCCAGGCCTTCCTATCCTCCACTGCCTCCTGGAGTTTGGTCAAATCCATATTGGTTGCATCAATGACACCATCCAACCATCTCATTCTCTGCCATCCTCTTTTCCTTTTGCCTCCAATCTTTCCCAACATCAGGACTTTTCCAAGGACTCCTCTCTCCTCATGAGGTGGCCAAAGTACTGGAGCCTCAGCTTCAAAATCTGTCCTTCCATCTTTCATGAAGCATAAAATGTAGCTATTGTCTGCCTCCCTATTTCCAACTACATTTTTGTCCAGCTTTACAATGGAAACAACCGCAGCAGAAACAATAAAACAAAAACAGGTGAATACTTTTTTGGACTACAACTCCCAGCATTCCCACAGCCTAACGTGACTGAAAACCTGACGTAATCATTTGTGGTGGAATGCATTATTTATACTAATTACATTTATTATACAATTCATACTGTCAGTTGTTAAATCTCTGCACTTGTATCTATTTTATCACACACACACATGGCACATTATGCCTGTGCCCACTTTCCAAAGGATAAACTAGGAAGAATAAATGAAGAGCCAGGATTAACAGTGAGGATTCAGCAACATTATAAAGTTCAGGAGGGTTTTTCTGCAAGAGTTCTTTTTTTGTTTTGTTTCTTATTGGACAGGAGGAAATACTAACAGAAGTTTATTATAGAACACCCTAGATTTGGCTCCCATGTCTGCAAGTCTGACATTTCAACTGTTAAAGGAAGTAACTTCAGAAGGATGGAAGAAAGCACATGGCTTCAAGAAGGAAAGAAGCTTAAGAGTATCAATCTGCACTATGAGCTAGAAAAGACAAGATAAAAAAATTCTTTGCCGTCCAATCAAATTTACTTGTTACTTGATCCACTGGTGCTCCATTCCAGGTGTTGGTCATTACTGAACAATAGCCACTATATCATGAAAAATAATTTCAGCTTCACATAAAATTTCAGTTTCACAAACTGCATATCTCACTTTGCAAAAGAAGGCAAATTTAAGAGGATCCTCTTTTTGCTTGCCTGAACAATAAATTTATCATGTCAAACTCTGCTTGAAATGGAGAGGCAAGGAGAAGAAAATCAAAGGAAATGTATTGGAAGCCAGAGTGTGAAGGTATTATGTTTGGCCACAGTGTCTATACTTAATGAAAATGAAACATGAATACTCTAATCCATAACATTTGCTTCCTCCTTTATTCCTTTAGAAGATTGCAAAGACAAGGGAGAAGAAGAAGGCAGCAGAACAATTTCTTTTATAAGCATGGTTTACTTATTTGGAAGACTGCATCCCTCTTATAGTCTCCTCCTTGATTATATAAGTAGCAAATATTAATTTGCTTTCTGTTGCCATTCTTAAGAATGTGGGATTTAAATATTCACATTATTATTTGCGGACGTGTCCGTTTTGAATGCTGCAGCACACATGATCTAGCCACATGTCAGCATTTTAAATTCCCATTCCCTTCAGTGAAGCATTTGTTCTGCTTTGGTGAAACAAATGGGAACAAACAACGGTTGAAATCCATTAGTGAACTGCATCTAGAGGAAGCACACTGAATTAACTGAACGTTCAGAGATGCTGACCGACAAAATCCCATCTGATTCAATGGGCATACGCTAGTTGTGACTTAATAGGTATTTTGGCCCAATGTATTGCTTATCTGTTATTACAAAGAGCAAAAGGTACAGGGATCAAAACTGGAGTGTAACTTGAGCCCTCTCGTCCCGGGAGGAAGTTCGTTGTGTGTTGATGTCGGTTGCAGTCACATGGTCTTCTTGCGGTTCTGTCCCTGTTCCCGCGTAAGCACGGGCGTGATTGATGATACCAGCATGACTGTTTCCGCACGTCCCTGTTCTGTGATGAGATGTGAAATTCCATGCCTTTGTTCTCCATTTTCCCCCCGACCTGACCTTCCATTTTCCGATGTTTCGAAGTTTGAGGCATTTGTCTTTTAATCTCTCTGCACTACGTTGCTGACTCCATAGGGAATGTACTGGCGAATGGCACTTTGCACTCCCACCACTAGATGGAGAATGGCATGTTGCAGGAGGAGACTGACCACACGGGCTCTCCTATCGGAATGAGAAGCAAGATGAAGAGATTCCCGAGGCCAGGGAGGGGAATCTCTCATCCCGCTTAGATCGCAGTTCAGGGGGCGTGGTCGGGACGAACTCCCTTTGTCCCACAATGGACGTGTGGTTAGATTTCTTCGTACCAGTCCCCAGTGGGACTGCGAACAGCGATGAGATGGACGTGAAGTATCAGCCTAAGATATGCTTCACTGACTGGATAGCTCAGTAAATTAGGTGCTTGGTGATGGAGTGAGGCACAGGTTGGGAGTTAAATTCACAACCTTGAAGAGAACCACAGATGACCCAGCTGTGTGGCCTTGGGGAAGCAGCTGAGTTCCAGTGTGCCTCTAAAACAGGGTTGGGAAACCTTTGGCCCACCAGATGTTTTGGACCACAATGGATTGGACAGATTCCTGGAGGAAAAGTCCATCACAGGTTACAAACCATGATGGAGATGTGTCATCTCCAGGCTTAAAACTGGGGTACTTCAAGGGCCAGATGCAGGGGAGTGGTATCAGGAGACAGTGATCTAGTCTCATGTGCTCCCAGACACATCTGATGGGACCACTGTGAGATACAGGAAGCTGGACTAGATGGTTCTTTGGCCTGATCCAGCATGGCTCTTCTGTTTTTAACTCCCAGAATTCTGAGCCTTTATTGCCATTGATGAAGAATAAAACAATTATCTCCAAGGATTTCACCCTCTGGGTGACCATAAATTAAAGGTCAGCATACTTGCCTCGGACACACAGAGAGTAATTCGTCTGTTGCTGCTGTCATTAAACAGGTCCCATAGCCATTTAAGACTTCCAGACCCTGGGTGCAAATAGTCATTGCATCAGCCACTAGAAGGGTGCAGATAAGCTCATGATTCTTAACCCTCTTAATATTTGATTTTAGTATTGATTGTTAAGGACTAGTATAATTCATTGTATACTTATGACTGTGTAGCATCTGACCCATCCACTGCAATCATTAAGTTTGCAGATGATACTACCATAATGGGTCTTATAACAGGCCGAGATGAATCAGTATATAGGGGGGCGGTCCAAAAATTATCCTCATGGTGCCTAGAAAATAATTTGCACATAAATATCTGCAAAACTAAGGAGATGGTGTTGGACTTCCGGAGGAAGAGAGAGGAACTTGCTCCACTGTACATCATGGCCACTGTACATCATGGGAGGCCAGGTGGACAGGAAGGCCCAACAGAGATTCCATTTCCTCAGGCTCTTGCAGAAGAACAACGTGAAACAACAATTGATGACCTCCTTCTACCGGTCTACAATAGAAAGTGTCCTTACGTACTGCATTACAGTCTGGTATGCTGGTTTGACAGCCGCGGACAGAGGGTAGTGAACACAGCACAAAACATCATGGGCTGTCCCCTGAGTCCACTGGATGATATTGCCAGGGACCGCTGTCTTAGGAGAGCAAGGAAAATAATCAGGGATGACTCACACCCCGGTCAGCACTTCTTTACTCTCCTACCCTCGGGTAGGAGATACAGAAGTATAGCAAGCTGTACCAACAGGCTAAAAAACAGTTTTTATCCATGGGCTGTTCGGCTGTTAAACAAGATGTGATAGTAATCCTTAGAAATAATTGGGTTGGTTATTTCTGGTTATTTAAGTTTGATCCCATTACTTAAAAAAAACAAAACACATACACACAAACCTATTTAAATCGGTTTTAGCATGTTTTTGATCAAGTTTAAAAGGGGCGAATACACAATGCATGGCCAAGCAAGAATTAATTTGATGGGGGATCATGTTTTTGTGAGCAGCAGTGAGATTATTTTTTTACTCCTCCATGACAAGCAGACTATTTATCTTAACATGGAGGGGGAATTGATCCACTGGAATTGATTCCCCACCTTTGTCTGTGTTAATTTTTACATAACCTTCTCGGCGGTTGGTTCTCACCGCCACTCACCCCTAATTTACTGAGCTATTTGTGTGTGTGTGTGTGTGTGTGTGTGTCGTTACAGTCGTGACTGACTCTACGTGCCTCCATGTCCATGGAATTTTCTTGGCAGGAGTACTGGAGTGGCTTGCCAGTTCCTACTCCAGGCGCCTACAGCACCTGGTATTTCCTGGTGGTCGCCCATCCAAGTACTAACCAGGGCCGACCCTGCTTAGCTTCCGAAATCAAGAGAGATAGGTTATGCTTAGGGCATCTAGGCAGAGCTAAATCAGATAGCGATAATTCTTAAAACATTATACATAGGGTAGCCAGGCAGGTGATTGCCTGCTCTCTCTGAAGGCATTCTCTTTGCTGCTGGCTTCATTGTCACCTTCTGGCTCCTTGCCCCCAAAGTGGGGCCCAGCTGGAAAAAGAGGAGGCAAGGTGGTGGCAGCGGCAGCAGCAACGATGGGTGATCATAAATGGCCTCTCTTCAGCTTGGAGAGACCTGACCAGTGGGGTGCCCCAGGGTTCTGTTCTGGGTCCAGTGCTGTTCAACATCTTTATTGTTACGATGTAAGAGGGTGCTTTCTTGCTGCTTGATTTTAATTATGTGTATTGTTCTGTTTGTTGATTTTAATTATGTGTATTGTTCTGTTTGTTGTCTCTGTATTGTGAATTTGCTGCCTGCTCAGCTTTGTAAACCGCCCAGAGTTCCCTTGGTAAGATGGGCGGGGTATAAATCTAATAATAAATAAATAAATACCAAATCGGGAGGGGTTGCTAATTCCCTAGAGGATAGGGTGAAAATCCAAAATGACTTTGACAGATTAGAGTGTTGGGCCAAAGCTCTAAAATTCTGGTGTCTTTTTTTAAAAGGATGAGCAATTTCCCCACTAGATGTGCACAGTGATTCTAAGACCACATGGCTATAAGTCGATTTTGTTGACACAGTGGCATCTCCTGAACTATTATGTAACCAAGCCCTTTGATTATTTTGTATAAGAATTTTACAGTGCTGGTGAGTTTGCACATTGTTTTATTTGCTTTTGTATGTATTTCAGGCTCATCTACATGCTTCAGTATGGAGGAACTTGCATAGGTACCAACAAAAGCTCCTGTGTTTGCATATATTGTCCACATCTCTATTGTGTAGAATGCACTCTCATTTATTTATTTTTGTCATGCAGACAGAAGTTGATATCTTGATACCCAAACTGTTCACCGCTCTCTTGAGCATATTGTTATATGTTAGATGTCCTCATTAATTCCAGCATCCGCATGAAGTGTCATGTCATTTCTCGATGTTGGCCAATGCCATTAAATACAGGAAATGACGGAAAAGATAAAAATCAGAAATGGGAGAAAGTATAGTTTCCCTCAGAAAACTCCTGCTTATGACAGTAGTTTCCCTCAGAAAAGTCCATTTTATGACAGACACAAGCCATGTTAGCTGGATTATTCTGGGAAATGTCCAAAAAAAGTACATTTTCCCACATCTGGGTCAAATGTACCCATTTGTTTTTAGTCTGCGAGACACACACAGAAGCAGTTATTAATTAGGCATGGCCCTTTTGCATTAACATGAAAGAAGAAAAACATAGGGAATACACTTCTTTCAGTTTTGTGCTTATATTGATTCCCCAACAAGAGGATCTTAAACACAAAGGATTTGTGTTAATATATAGAGAGGAGCATGAATGTTCCATGTTCTTTCCTGTTTCTCTCTTTCATTTAACTTTTTTGTTCACCTTTTGTATATCAGATTGCTTAGGAATTTTTTATCCAATAATGTTGTGAAGGCTGTTGTTAGCGTGTCAAAAATACAAGAAGGAGAACAGAAATTATGTTTCTGTAAAATTACATTGAATCGGTTGAAATCCAGTGAGGAGGGCTGTTTCCTTCAGTTCTGATTTGCTGCTGCTGAGCTCCTATTGCCTTCCATTTTGGATTTCTTTGCTGCCTGAGTATCTCTTTCTAGTGCATTTCTTTGCTGCTGTTTGTCCTTGGCCTGCATGGTCGACTCAAAGAAAAAACATCAAGTGGTGCTGGAAAGGGAGAGAAATCTCCCCATATTCTAATAATTTTGATGGAAGGGCGTTGGTTGCATGTTTTGCATTCACTTGCTTACTTGCTTTTTTGGTTTTTGGGAGAGGGTTAGGGTTAGGGGTGTGTTTCTGATTTCTTATACTTTCTTATTTCTTCTTTTGCTATTTCTTTCTCTGTGCGAGATGGCAATTTCCCTGCTTGATCCATTTATAAAACCGTTATTTAGTTAATTTACTATATATTCTGTAGCGGTGTATATTTTTGTAGAGGTTTGTTGTCAATTTTAGTTGCTTCTCTCAAGGTGTGTGGCCCAAGGGAATGGACTTTCCACCTGTCTGATGATGATTCTCCCCTCCCTTTTAATTCCTTCTTTAGTAGTTGATTGATTCCCTGTTGCTTGTCTTGTCCCTGCCTTTTTAGTGGTTTTTCTGTGGTCTCTTTAGGGCTACTGATGCCAGTAAACAAGTGCAGAGAAACATGAAATGAAATGATCCAATAGAGACAGTCCCTTTCGTCTTAATCAAAAGGACTGGTGCATGGAATGTATGAAAAGAGATGCAGCCCCAGAAAGAACCAAAAGGAAACAAAACACATGTTTTCACTGTGCACATCTCTAGTTGTCAGCCCTCAAATTAGCAGATTAGATGTTGGATCTCAGTGGAGTGAGAAGGCATGTCAGGCACAGGCAGCAACCAAAACTTGTCTACACTCTTCCTAAGAATCTCTGACAAAAACTTCTCAGTGCTTTTGCTAAATTGAATTAATAAGGGGGTTTAGAAAAAACAAAGGCTCTGCATGTAAAAAGACTATTTTTACATTCATGCAGAAGTCTGTTTCAAATATTCGGTAGCTAAACCCAAGAATATTATTTTCCTTCCAAAAATGCATTCCTAATTTCCAGCTACTTCAACAAGAGCCCTGTGAATATGCTTGCTTTGGTGCCCTCTGGTGTCACTATCATCCTTCAGTTCCGACTCCATTTTATGTATATCCTTGCTTTCCTCACAGAAATCTCAGAGAGTAATTATTTCTTAATGGTTATATGGGACCAAGTTGTCTTTCCTCAAACTGCTGTACAAGATTTTTCCAATCAAACCACCTTTTTTCCTACTGAAAAAACATTGTGTTTCATTGCTCCAAGGTTTTGTTCCCAATTAATCTCTACTTCCCTTGTGTCTTGCTTCATAATTGCCTTTGTTCAACTAGAGATGGGCATGAATTGAAAAAAACGAACCAGGACGTTCATTGAAAATGACTATTTTGTTGGTTTGTGTTGGCTTAGGTTCATCCAAACCAAAGAACCGGAACTTTCCTGAATCAATACACCTTTTTGTGGTGTAAAAAACCTCCTAGTTTGTTTTTTTTACCCCCACGATATACACCCTGGTCCCTTCCTACTGCCTGGATTGCCTCCGCCTACCTTTTCTTACTGCTGCCTTGACTGCTGTCATCTTGACAGGCAGCTGGCTCCCTCAAGCCATCTAACCTTAGTGCATGGCCCACCTCTAAGCTGAGAGGCAGGCAGAGATTCATGTCACTAAGTAGGTGATTCCTAGTTCTTTTGTAACATAAGAACATAAGAAGAGCCGTGCTGGATCAGGCCGAAGGCCCATCTAGTCCAGCTTCCTATATCTCACAGTGGCCCCACCAGATGCGTCTGGGAGCGCACGAGACTAGATCCCAAGGAGGACAATAATATAAACAGCAAAAGGACCTCATAACACACAATACTAGGTGCAAATGAATATGCTTTATTATCCATTAGTTACAGAGCTAATAATTGGGGTTTTATTCACACAATTCATACTCACCACAACAGAGAAGAGAAGAGCTCTTGATCAGCATCGTCCAGTAGAGATGGGCACGAATAAAAAAATGGCATTTCGTTTGTCGTTTGGAGGGTCAGTTTCAGTTCGTTTTCATTTTTTGTGAATTTTTGAAAAAAAATGTTTTCGTTTTCGTTCGTTTTGTTACTATTTCGTTACCATTAATTTCAATTTTTTTGTGATTTTTTTTAGGATTTTAAGCAATTCATTCATATTGCAGTAACGGAAACGAAACGCACGACAAAATTTCCGGTGTTTCTGTTCGTTTCGTTTCATTTTAGAGACAAAATTCATTTGTCGTTTCGTTACGTAATGAAATGAAAAAAAAACAAAAAAGGAAACGAAAAATTGTTCGTTTCATGCCCATCTCTATCGTCCAGGTTCCGAAGAAGAGGGCAAATGATCCCAAAACATTGATCTCAGGGTACAAAATTCCAACTGCCAAGGGATCTCTTTTTGTATCCTTTCTGGGTCGCTTATCAGCTGAGCACTCACACAGGGGGTGTCCTTATTGTTGGCAGGCAAGTATGCAGACTCCTGTGCCAGGATCTTCCTTCTCTGATCTCCCAAAACGGCTAACAGTAGATGACGTCTGTCAAGATGCTAAAAGCCTAGATCAAGAGGTCCAGAGTCAAAAGTTGAGCTCATTTCAGTGAAGAATTGGAGTCTCATAGGTTTCCGAAGTCCCATCATACCTTTGTTCTATTGGTCCCTCTTCGGCTCTCTCTCTCTCTCACACTGGTTCTTTGCCTTATTCCAGGCCAAGTGTGCATACACCTTACATACCAACATTCATCCATCTCACATTCCTTACACGCAAACATGTTGATGAGGAAACTCAGGCCAAAAAGGGTCTCGCCCTGCATGTCAGCAGATCCTGACCGAGAGGTTGTCCAAAACAGTCACCCAGCATGTTGTTAGTCTGTGGAACTCCCTGCCACAAGATGTGGTGATGGCATCTGGCCTAGATGCCTTCAAAAGGGGATTGGACAGATTCCTGGAGGAAAAGTCCATCACAGGTTAAAAACCATGGAGATGTGTAATCTCCAGGCTTAAAACTGGGGTACTTCAAAGACCAGATGCAGGGGAGTGCTATCAGGAGACAGAGATCTAGTCTCATGCTCTCCCAGACGCATCTGGTGGGGCCATTATGAGATACAGGAAGCTGGACTAGATGGGCCTTTGGCCTGATCCAGCATGGCTCTTCTTATGTTCTTATGTTCTTAGGACAAACACCCTCAAAAATGACATGAAGTTGTCCTGGGTTCACCCAGAACTAGCCCATGACTGTGCCAAGTGGAGGGCCAAAACAAGACTAGTGGATCCCACCACCAAGTGGGACAAACACTAAGAAAAAGAAGATAAGTATTTCCTCATATGAGCCTTCTCAGCTCTTCAGGTCACAGAATCATAGAACCATAGAGTTGGAAGTGACCTCAAGGGCCATCCAGTCCAACCCTCTGCCACTCTTGGCACTCCCACCTTCCCAAGTGTGTTTGGTGAAGAGGGAGCCTTCTCAGTGGCTACCCCCAGGCTTTGGAATGCCCTGCCCCCCAAGAAGCCAAGTCAGCCTCCTCCTTCTCGTCCTTCCATCATTGGGTACAGACCTTCTTAGGTGGGCTTTCAAGCAAAGGTGTCTCAGGAATGCATTGCTCATTCACTTACAAATCTGTAAATGTTTTAAGGAAGTATTTTAAAATTGTTTCTTGATCTATATTTAATTATTTTGTTTTAATAAACGGGGAGAGAACCAACATATAAAAATTGTTGTGAATAAGCTAGGGACCATCAGTTTAACATGTGGGGAATGTATTGAATGGGAAGAAACGTTTGCATGATTTTTTAAATTAAGTTATGCCCAGGGAAAAAGTCCTGCAGTATTATTCCACTTTTGCACTCACTCCTTTTCAAGGCTTTCCCCCCATTTCCCCCCTAAATATGCCGGAAAGCATTACGTATATAAAACCTAGCCTGCCTTATCTGTATAACTAAAACATTCCCAATTAAGAAAGTGGAAGACAGGCTTTTAGAGCTTAATTTTTTGTTTAGTGAGTTTTATAGTCACAAGAAGAGAAATATATTCCCACAACCAGCAGTTATGTATTAAATGGCCATTAATACGCGCATGCGTGTGTGCGCGCGCGCACACACACACACACACACACACCAATTTAACACATACATATACTGTATAGCACAAAATACACATATCTTGAACACTTTCTTGGACCAATAATGTCTTGATGGAGACCTTTTAGCTCTCCAGATGCTGGTGGAAAACCTTATACTAAGGCTGAGATACAATCATAGAATCATAGAATCATAGAGATGGAAGAGACCTCAAGGGCCATCCAGTCTAACCCGCCATGCAGGAACCCCCATCAAATTATTTCCGACAGATAGCCATCCAGCCTCTGCTTAAAAACCTCCAAAGAAGGAGACTCCACCATCCTCCCTGGTCTCATATTCCAGTGCTGAACAGCTCCAACCATCATGAAGTTCTTCCTAATGTTCAAATGGAATCTCTTTTCCTGTAGTTTGAAACAATTGCTCCGAGTACTAGTCTCTGAGACCATGGAGAACAAACCTGTTCCCTCTTCAATATGACATCCTTTCAAATTTTAAAACATAGCTATCATATCCACTCTCAGCCAGCTCCCTAAGCCGTTCCTCATGAAACATTTCATCCTGGTTGCCCTCCTCTTACTCACTCAAGGTTGTCAACATCCTTTTTAAATTGAGGTGCCCAGAACTGGACACGGTACTCCAGGTGGGGTCTCACCAGAGTAGAACAGAGAATATTGCTTCTCTTGATGTAGACACTATGGTTCTGTTGACGCAACCAAGAATCATGTTGGCTTTCCTGGCTGCCGCATCACACTGCTGACTCATATTCAATTTGTGGTCCACCAAGACTCCCAGATCCCTTTCACATATACTATTTTCCAGCCAGGTGTCTCCCATCCTATATCTGTGCAATTCATTATTTTTACCGAGATACAGCACTCTGAATTTCCCTCTGTTGAAACCCATTCTGTTAGCTTTGGCCCAACACCCTATCGTCTAGGGAATTAGCAACCCTTCTCAATTTGGTATTATCTGAAAATTTAATTAGCATACTTTCTATTCCTTCCCCCAAGTTATTAATAAAGATATTGAACAGCACTGGACCCAGAACAGAACCCTGGGGCACCCCACTGGGCACGTCTCTCCAAGCTGAAGAGAGGCCATTTATGATCACCCTTTGGGTGCGATCAGTCAACCAATTACAAATCCACCTAACAGTAGCACTATCTGTCCCACTTTCTACTAACATCTTTGCAAGAATACCATGGGGAACCTTATCGAAGGCCTTACTGAAGTCCAACATAAGCAATATGAAATGATGTTATATTGAAGAGGGAACATTTTTGTTTCCTTGGCTTCAGAAACTAGGACTCGGGTCAATGGTTTCAAACTACAGGAAAAGAGATTACATTTGAACATTAGGAAAAACTTCCTGATGTTTAGAGCTTTTCGGCAGTGGAATATGCTGCCACAGAGTGCTGTTGAGTCTCCTTTTTTGGAGGTTTTTAAGCAGAGTATGGATGGCCATCTGTTGGAAATACTGTGATGGGGGTTCCTGCATGGCAGGGTGGTGGTGGTCTGGATGGCCCGTGAGGTCTCTTCCAACTCTATGATTGCATGATTCTATGATAATATCCACAGCATTCCCCTCATCCACAAGGCCTGTAATTCTAACAAAGAAATAGATCAAATTAGTCTGGCATGACTTGTTTTTAAGAAACCCATGTTGACTTCTTGTAATGGCAGCATTGTTTGTTAAATAATTACAGACTGCCTGTTTAATAATCTGCTCTAGGATCTTTCCAGGAATTGAAGTCAAGCTGACTGGGTGGTAATTCTGAGGGAATTCTCACTTGGTTTTCCCCATCCTAGCCTCAGAGTAAAGGGACGACTGGAAGACTGGTAGTCGAGATATGGAAGAGGCAGAAGTTTTTCTAGGTGCCATAACTCATGGAATTGAAGCCTGTCTGAATTGTTAATTGTCAGGAGTGCTGGAAGGGTGGAGATACTGATGTTAGGCCAGCTCAGATAAGTGATGTGAGGAAGGATGTTGCAAATGAGATGTGGAGACTAATGTTGGAGAAACTCGTGTTTGTGTTGAAGCATGACCTATTTGGCCTTTTCAGGATCATGCCTCTTTATTTTAATTGCCATATCATGTTAATTTATTTGTATTTTATTCAATATTGTATTATCTTCTTGTGCATTCTTCTAATGGTATAAAGCTTCTTGTATCTGCTTTCATAGCTTTCAAATTGTTATGTGCTAAGTTGTGACTTAGAGCTGCTTTGGAACTCTCCAACAGAAAAGTTTGATGTAAGTATTTTTTTCAAACTTTTATCCTGCTGATAATCATCATTGAGGATGATGATGATGATGATGATGATGATGATGATGATGATGATGATGATGATGATGATGATGATGATGATGATGATAGACTCCAGTTTCCTTGAGGGACACTCAACATGATCAGTGGCTCTGTGTGATGGGAACTGGGGTCTAAGAGGACTACTGGTTCCACACCCCTGCTACAATGATGGCTTCTATGAAAGTTGGCAGTGCAGTTTGGAGTATTTGGGGGACACTCACTTAAAATCATTGGACACAAAAAGGCTTCAATCAGAAAACATATTTATGAAACCGGAGCGATTTCCTTCCAAGCTGTCTTTAACTGCCTCTGTGCTGCAAAACTGGTACTGCAGGGGGACATTAGAGAGCAGTTCTGAAATGTTCATAAAGATGCTCCATGAGACCAATAAATGGGCTGCTGGTGTGGATGTTAGCACAGGGAATATGCAATCAAGGTATAGACTTGATTGCAAATTGTCTAGGCAATCACTTTCCGAGAAGCTGTTATTGTCACTTGGGGGTGGGGGAGAAACAAAAGAAATGGAAAGGGGGGGAAACATTACATCTTGAATTCTAATATTAATCCTGATATGATAGGCATGCTATTTTATTATAGCAAAAACATGCAAAGAATATTGTACTATGCTCCACAGTTTAATGAAACATAAGCATATGACAAAATGGACTGTTTCTTAGAAAACCTTATGCACAATGCATTTGCTGTTGTTGTTGCTATTGTTTTAAAGGTCACATAGAACTTTTCAGACCCCCAACAAAATAGTATTTTTATGATCTCCCTCTCCAGGGAAGACTGACATTTTTTTTTAAAAAATGCCATGTCTGATTCAAGTGGTGGTGAACCTTTGGCACACTAGATGTTTATTTGGACCACAGTTCCCAGAATTCTGAGCCTAGATTGCCAATGATAAAGGACTGTGGGAGTTGTGGTTCAAAACATCTGGAGTGCTGAAGGTTAGCCACCAGTCTTATTCTGTCATTACCCACCTGGTTGCTTCCAAGTGCTCTTTCTACACGCAGGGTAATATGACTGAAGATCAGAAACTCCTGCTTGTTTGTAGAGTTTAGGTGTGATCAGAGAACCCAGATTTTCAAAGGCCTTTGCATATATGTGGAATGTTGCTCTCCATGTGGAGAAAAGTGGGAACCAGGTGGGGGAGGGGCTGGTGGCTTCCCTCCAAACCTGTTGATAACAACTGGGTGGGATAGTGACTGAACTGGGGGTATAGAAGTGCTCCTAACCAAGCCACCATCCAGGGAACCATCATAGCCACCAACCAACAGGGTGTTCCAGAACTGAGATGGAGTCAGATACAAGGGTGAAGAGTGAAGCAGCTTGCAGGGATTCCAAAAAAAGAGTGGGTTTCCTGTTCTTTTTGGAAACTACTGGATGGAACAGCTGATGGTGTAGCCTCTGAAACATGTGACTGCTAACTCATCTTGCTGCCTGAGGGCAATGGTGACACACACCCCTTTGTGTCAAAGTGCTTAACTCCTGCATCCATCCAAGGGTTTTTTTTAGGCATGAAATGAAAATAATTCCCACAAAAAACTGTCCTAGTGGAGGCTGCTGATTGCTGGGGGTGGGTGGTGGGTAGTGAAAGGGAGATAAATGCTGTGAATATATTCCAGATTTTAATCTGTACTCTGTACTTTCTAAGAAGTTGAACCCAGTCGCCCAGAGTGGCCTTCTTGATGGGCGGTCTAGAAAATAAAATAAAATAAAATAAATATTCCTCCAAGTAGGTTTAGCGCTGTGAATAACTCTTGTAATGTGAAAACTAAAAGAGAATAGATTCACAGCCTCACCAGCCAATATTGACTGGGAAAGAAAAGCTCAGGACATCATAGCCACGATCCCATTGGTTTATGTAGAACATTGCATTTGAGCAGACACGTTCAGTCAACATCGATAGGGTGAGTCAAATCCTCTGTAAACTCTATTGATCCCAACAGGCCTAACTGCAAGTTGCTATGCTAAAGTAAATGGCAGTCAGAATAGACACCATTCAATCGACTGAACTTACGGTGAAGCTGATTCACCAACTTTCCGTTGATTCAGTGCACCAGCTCTAGCACCACTTAGGAGGGTAAGCAACAGTTTTTTGGCCTAACAAACAATTTACTGCTCTTCCAGATAAGATCGATGAAGATACAGTACAGACACCCCCGCCATTTCGCGGTTCAGGTACTGCGGTCCCACTATATCGCGGGACCGCAGTACCTGTGGGGGGGGCGGGGAGCGATCACATCACTCCCCACTGCCCCACCCCTCTGGGAGGCCTCGGAGCCACACAGAGGGGGTGGGGAGCGATCACATCGCTCCCCACCGCCACCACCCGCCCCTTTGATCGCCCCCCCACCCCCACCTGACTCGCTTCTGCATATTGCGAATTTTCATGTATCGCTGGTCAGGTGGCTCCCTAACCCCCGCGATAGGTGGGGGGTTACTGTACCTTCCTCTGTGATGTTAGGGCAGCTCCTAACCCTCACCGATGACAGCAACCTGCATCCTCACAGAGGGTTTTCATGAACTGGTGAGCATGAAAATGGCTGAGCGAGCTCTGATTCACTTCCTGCCTCACCATTCCCGATAACAGTGAGAAATGACTTCACTTCAGACCTGCAGTTGTGGCCTTGATCAAGGGCTTGGATTCCAGGGCCTTGTGGTCTCCTGCCAACTCAGTTAATCAGTGTGTCTATGGTTTCTTCACAAGCGGTTGGTGCTGAGCAGTTAGTTATCAGGGGCCTGCTTGCTACCACTTAGAAATTACATTTCTGGACCACAACTTCTACAATCCCTGGATTGGCGCGGCTGGCCGAAGGAATGCTGCTTGGGGTGGTTCTGGGAATTGGCCTGGCCAGCTAGGTGATGCTGTGGAAGAGATCTGAGGAATCCAGAAAGGTGATTCCCCCCCCTATTCTTGGATTGGTATTCAAATAAATAAATAAATAAATAAATAAATAAATAAATAAATAAATGTAATCCAGAAAGGTGATTTTCTTTTCCTACGCCTGGATTGGTATTCTAATAAATAAATAAATAAATAAATAAATAAATAAATAAATAAATAAATAAATAAAATAGAACCTTTCTTAAGTTCTCCTTCTGCAAAAACAAAAGCAGCTGGAACAAGTGTGCCATTTTGGTTAACTTGATGAGCCAGCCATGAATATTGCTGTATGTCTGTTGTCCAAAATAACCAGGACAATCCCTAACTGGGGCTTTGGGGTTTGGGGTGGGAAGGGGGGAGTGAGGCCCTACATGCCTGTATATTGTCAGCTTAGCAGAGGTTTGTCCAGGGGAAGCAGCTAAATTGATCCTGACAAATGCCATTTTGTTCTGCTCGGTCTGGTTAATACTTCAAGTGCAGATCCTGGAAGGTTTCGTTCATATTGGAAACATATAAGCAAGCTTGTGTTTCTAACACTCATTTTCTTCTTTATTTCACAAAGAAAACAATATTGGAGCTTTTTCCTGGAATATTACTTGAGACTGGGCAGTTAAAAAAGCAGGAAATTTGGCTCTTTAGAGTTAATAATGGTTTCTTTATTGAGCACAGTCTTGCATCCCCCCTTCCTCTCCTCTCCTTTCCTTTTTCTTTCTTTTTTTTGGGGGGGGGGGGCGACGACAAGATTTTCATATGAACGTGGCTGTGACCAGTCCAAGCCCATGTGATTTCCCCTTTGATTTATGCTGACCTTAAGGAGTGGAAAGGTGAGACTGTTGGCAGGCAATAATATCCAATCTGCTAGTAAATCAGTAATTAAAAGCGAGGTCTTGCATATTTTGGTAATGATTTGACAGCCTTTTCCATCCCCACTGTCACCATTTTGTTCTCATCAATACAGCTTAGATGTTTAATTCTAAATGACATTTTTTTTCAAAAAAGGAGAGTCAAATGGTGATTTCTCCCCCACATCTTCATCCCCAAACATTCTTTCAGAGAGTCACATAAATTGGCTCCCGGCATCTATTTAGGGGAAGGGATCTAAACATATTGAATTTTTATGCATTCCTTGGTCCAAACCAAATTGTCACTTCACACTAGATTCAATCCATTGAATAGGTTGGATTTATGTAACTGTAAACTTAACTTTTCATTAATGAATTCACTGGGTCTTTTCTAGTTGACAGTAGCAGATAGATTTGGGGTTTCTTGTTTAAAGAAAAGGTGTTTATTATCTTATTGGCTTCATCTAAAGTTGCAAAGCCTGAATGAGGCCTCCCGCCATCCGGCGCGGCTGCTGCCAGGGCCTTCTGGGCTGCCACAGCCACCACTGGGATCAACACTGCTGCCGTCACCACTGGGATTGATGCCGCCACCGCCATCCAGGTAAGCCGAACTAGTTCATTTTGGTTCAGTTTGTACGAATTTTTGTACGAGCTGAGCCCCCGCCCCCCGAAACAGAACAAACAGAACCATTGGTGTTCTGTTTTGTGCCCACCTCTAATAGCAAGCACAATTACAATGGCAAACGCCTACATGCTGTGCTGTCTGGCTGCCTCTAGTGTCCAGTTCTGATTAGAGATGGGCACGAATAAAAAAAATGGCATTTCGTTTGTCGTTTGTCATTCGGAGGGTCCGTTTCGGTTCGGTTCCCGTTTTTCATAATTTTTTGCAAAAAATTCGTTTTCATTTTCGTTCATTTCGTTACCATTTATTTCATTTTTTTGTGTTTTTTTCAGGATTTTAAGCAATTCACTCATATTGCAGTAACGGGAATGAAACGCACGACAAAATTTCCGGTGTTTCTGTTTGTTTCGTTTCATTTTAGAGACAAAATTTGTTTGTTGTTTCGTTAGGTAATGAAATGAAAAAACAGAAATGGAAACGAAAAATTGTTCGTTTCGTGCCCATCTCTAGTTCTGATATTTCACTGTTAAAATATATTTTATCCAATTTTCTTTTAATATTTTCAGACTGTGGTATGTGTGGATAAGTGAAATAGCAGATCTTGATCCCATGGACAAGGGGGTCCTATTGACCCTTTACAGACAAGGAGGTCCTCTTTTATCACTGCTAGATAAAGAGGGCCACAATTGTAATCATTCAGGCACTGGATTTGGAACAAGGAGACCCCAACAGGCTGCTTTCTGGTTGATCTTCCATACAGTCACTACCATCCATTCATACATACATTATAGGGACATGGCAACAAATGGGGAAAAGGAGAACAAGATAGACAGGGCTTCTATACTGTAGGCATAATGCTTGATTAGTTTCAGTTTGCATAGGGACGTGTCATCCCTCTGCAGGCAGACAAGGATTCCATTCTGGATTTTGTTCCGCACTTTAGGAGCCAGAGCTAGCTTGGAGATGTGGAGGGGGGGGGTCAGTGCATTGGAAAGTTCCTATAAAGTGCTTGGCTGGATAAAATCCAGGGTGGACCTGCAGCACTACTGAAGTGAGAGTCACTGGACTGCACTGCTTCTTCATATGCTTGAATTGGCATTCTCAAAAAAAAAAAAAAAGTGCCTCTGGAATTAAAGCAGCAGCACTATCTAAAGAACAAATTCCCTCTTCCTTACTGCTTGCATCCAAACCAACAACAGTAGATGCAGAGAGACTAGTTTGGTATCTGTTGCTTCCTGATTCAAGATAATTTATTCACTAGCTTCAGTAGAGAAATTGACATATCAGTTACGAAGGTCCCCAAAACAGAAAACAATTGGGGTGTACTTGGGTACAAATTCTTTTCTTTTTTTCCTTCTTTTTCTTTTTCTTTTCTTCTTCTACTTTTTTTTGGGTCACTTTTGGGTATTTTTGCCTAATCTCTGTGAAAACAAAGAACAGGCAACGAGATGCCAAGCAAACGGTTTTGCTTGCAAATATTTCAGTGCAATACAGAAAACCCATTTGCCCTCTTCAGCAACCTTCTCCCATATTTTGTTCCTCTTCCTTTCAGTATAGGTCCTTGCTAAATTATTGCCCGGGATGCTCCATGCCAAGTCTGAGCCTGGGGTTTTGAGTCTCGAGTCATTTGCCTGGGGACCCCACCTCCCCCTCTCCGAGGCCTGGGGCTCCAGATTGGGATCTGATGACTTGGATAGCTTACATACCAAACAACTGATGGGCTGACGCATGCATTGAGACCATGAGCCAAATTCCCTTCCCAGAGCCAGCCCCTGCATGTACTGGCCTACCAGTTGGGCAGTGGACACATGGGCAGGGGCAGCAGCAGGCTCCTACAAGGGAAGCCATTTCTCTTGCCTCTGAGGATGATGGCGACAGTGGTGGGAGGCAGGGAGGCTCATCCTTTAGGGCAGTGTTAGTGAACCTATGGCACAGGTGACACTCGGAGCCCTTTCTGTGGGCACCTGACATCACCCCCTTCATAGCCACCTGTATTCAGGTTAAATTGCTGTATTGGCACTTTGCGAAAAATTAGTGGGTTTTGAATCACAGTTTGGGCACTCAGTCTCTAAAGGGTTCATCACCACTGCTTTAGGGACTCGAAACATGAATTGGAAAAATGGTCCTGAGTCATGAGTTGAGTCCGAATCTGCCTGCCCCCAAGCCTCTGAGTCAAGTCCAAGTCAAGTCACTGGGGTGACATAGGTCAGGCTCAGCAAGGAGTCATGACTTGCGAGTCCCCATTCCTGGCTTCTGCTTTGCTTCCCTGCATTGTTACATTGATGTAGTGAATGGGTTCCCTAAGGAATATAGACACAAGCGTCTAAATCTGCCATGCCCATTTACTGAGGGTCAAGGCCCATTTGACTTAGCAGGGCGTAGAGATGATTATCGTTCAAAAGGCTTTGCCATACTCCCAACTGAAAAGTAAACGTGGAGTTGTTAGTCCTACCAAAAAGAGTCTGTTCTTGAACTATTTACTGTTATTTGACCTTACTTTATCTTCCGCAGATGTTTTGCTCTTGTCTGCTTGTCTGTCTAAGTGTGTCATGATCTTGTCATCTCACAAACAGTAATTTTACTGCAATGAGACTGGCAAATTGCCATAAAGACATTCAGAGCATTGGAATACCAGGTTCTTTCAAGAATAAAGGCTTTTTATTGCAATAGTTGAATCAATGCATTGATGGTTCTTCTCATTAGAGAAGCACACATTCTGAGGTCTAGCAAAACAATTTATACATTTCAGTTTGAGTAAGATCATATACGTCATATTATTTCCACAGTGTCACATATTTCAAGACAGGCATGCGCACACGTACAACATGTAAAAACTTCCTCCTATCACATGAAATTGGAGCATTTAAAATTGTTTCACCTTGCTTACTCAAGATACAGTAATTGCATACCATCTATCTGTCAAGCATTTAGGACGATCACCTTAAGCAAGCAAGTAAAGAGTATATGAAGCAAATTCCCACTACTTGAGACCTTGGACCTTGTGTAAGATCTTGAAGAGGACACTTGAAAAGTAGTTCCTTTTTGTTTATCAGTTTAACCACAGTACAAAGCAAGGAAGTTAGTAAATAAGTTATCTTCCCCTTTCCCAAAAGTTTGAAATGTGTTACTGGTTAGCATGAAATAAGCTTAGAGATCTTTAATGACGAATGATAGAAAATTAATTTTCAATACGTTAAGCTTACAATCTTAATAATAATTACATGCCATCAAGTCGATTCTGACTTGCAACAAGCCTTTCCAAGGTTCTCTAGGTATAAAGTACTCCGCATTGGTTTGCCAACCCTTCCTTCTGGGGTCAGTCAGGGCTTGTGCAGCTTGCTCAAGGTAACCCCATCAGCCCCAGTGCCGGGGCTTCTATTAAGGCGAACTAGGCAGTTGCCTAGGGTGCCAAAATGGAGAGAGGGCGCTGGACAGCCTGCCGCCCCCTGCCTTCTGTCCACCCACTGCCCGTCAGCTGCCCGTTGCCGTCCACCCATTGCTGCCTGCTACTGCCCGCCGCGCCTGTCGCTGCCCACCCCTGTGCCATCTGCCCCCATCCCCCTGCCCCCACTCCCACCCCCACCCCGCCCCCAACCCCCACCGCTACCCCACCAGCCTTTGTAGAAGAAGAAGAGGAGGAGGAAGAAGAAGATGAGGACACAAGAAGATTTCCAGATGGTCCCAGGGGGTGGGGAGCACTGGTATATGTATGTATTATTTATTATTGTTATTAAGCAAAAGTGTTCTGCTTATATACCACCCCATACCACTTCAAGTAGTCTCTGGGCGGTTTACAGTTTAATTATGCAGGCTACACATTGCGCCCCCTCCCCAGCAATCTGGGTACTCAATTTACTGACCTCGGAAGGATGGAAGGCTGAGTGAACCATGCGCCTGCTACCGGGGATTGAACCTCAGCTCGTGAGCACATTTACCTGCAGTACAGGCCTTTAACCACTGCGCCACGAGGCTCTTATTGTTTTTCTGTTGTTTTTAAAAATAAAATAATTTTTTTAAAAAAAAATCCTGCCCCGGATGTGCACCAACTCACTGAGTTATCCCAGTTCTATATTTTTCTTGCCTTTTCCCAATTCGTTCTTTTTTTTTTTTTTTTTTTTTGGAAGCACCCAGCTTTATTCTCAGAAGCCTGTAAAAATAAGATTGCACATGCATTTTCCCTCTGGAAGTGCATAGAAAATTGTTATGTCAAGTCGGTTGCAGCAAAAGCAGCATGGCAGCATAATGCAAATGCCAGTGATTTTATGACAATGATAGCAGATATTACCCTGGTTTGCACAGGCATTTTGTTCACCTTCTCGTGTTCCTATGGCGGCTTTGTTTTCTGTGCACAGCTTGCAAGCAGCTCTGCAAAACCAACCTCAACTAACTGCAAACAAGCAAACAGACTCACAAAGTATACCGGGCGGAACTCCTCAGATAATTGCTAAATACATTGAAAAGCAACCTCCCCCCCTCCCCCAAACAGTCCAAAGAAAAATACAGCATATTTTGCCACTTATCTCCACAGGCAACAGCCCTGTTTATTCATTTATCTGTTAATTTATATGCTGCCTTTCTTCCTATCAGTCAGGGCATAACTCTTCTTCCTAGTTTAGCCTTGCAATGATGATGCAAGATAGAATTAGGCTAAAAGAGTTTGAGAAGCCTCCCAAAACTTAGTCTAAGCAGTACCCCTGAGTACTGCACTGGGCTCCTAGAAGTCACTGGAGAAGGGATGGGTATAAATGTAATTACCCTAGAGCACAGTGAGAACTCCTAGTTCCCTGAGCTCCTTGCCTTCTGAAGATGCTGGCCACAGGGTCTGGTGAAATGTCAAGAAGTAAAACTTCTAAAACACAGCCAAACAGCCTGAAAAACTATTGGATCCCGGCCATGAAAGCCTTCGAGAATATATAAATGTAATTCATTACATCAATAAACAGAATAGAAAAGGATGCCATATAGGCTGCCCTAGTTCAGTCCATCACTTGATGGACAAAATGCAAGCAAAGAGAACAGATGGGATGCCACTCTTTCAGATGTCTCTCGGTGAGGAAGAACTCATCACTCATGTAAAAAAGTGTGCGGCTTATTTATTTATTTATTTATTTATTTAAATACTTATATACCGCCCATCTTCTGGAGGAACTACACCCTGCATTGGACTTAAAACATTCTCTGGGCAGTTTATTATTTATTTATTTATTTATTGTATTTTTATACCGCCCATCTGGCAGCGAGGTCACCCTGGGCAGTTTACAACAGTTTTTGACAAATGGACAAATTGACAATTTTCAAAATTGCAGTTGACAATTTTTATTATACAGGCTAGAGGCTACACATCTCCCCCCACCCCCCACCCCGTCATCGCTGCCCTGGCTGAGTAAATCTCAAGCTGGCTACATGGGATTGAACAGAGGTCATGAGCAGAGTTTTGGCTGCAGTACTGCAGTTTACCCACTGGATTAAAAGGCTATATGGGCCATGCATCATTCCAGTTTTAATAAAGGTGCTGCCAAGTAATGGTTGGTGGCCCTAACAAAGACAGGTTTTCTGAATGTGTGTGTGTCTATGTGTGGATAGTGAGATGCTGGGAGCAGACTTGTGTGTGCACAGCATTAACTTAATACAGTACCTCTGTATCCCACCTGTCTGTCCTTCTAAGGAACCTCATTCCAAGACTGACTGTGCTTTGGGAGAGACATGAGATGCCTCAGAAGCCTTAAGAGACTGTGGGCGCTTTTATATGACCCCTAAAATCTGATGCAAAGGGCCCCCAGATGCGGAGCTTAAAATTGTTTCCTCACCAGCTCCGGACTTTAAAGAAAATTAAGTGAAACCACGCCCACCTAAGCGCGTCCCAGCGCATTTTAAAAGTACCTGGTCTCCGAGGGTGAAAAATTTCTGATGCAGATGTAAAGCAGTGAGTGCCGGGCTCTCCTCGCCTTGTCTTTGTTTTTGGTTTTTTTGGGTTTTTTTTTTGCCCCCTGCCCTTTTAAGAGACAGGAATCACAACGAGGACGGGGCTCAGGGCAGCTTCCACCAGCAGATGGAGGTGAGCCTGCATTCTTTTCTCCTTTTTTTCTCCCTCCCCTCACACAGACAGGAGCAAGGGAGTGCGGAGGGGGTGGGAACATAGAAGACGACAAACCCCCAAGATCTCTGGCCCGAATTTCAGTGGCCAGCGGATTTTAGGGGTCGTGTAAAATGCCCTGTGCTGTGAAGTGCTTTTCCCATGCTCACTGAATGCCCCACAGGAAGAGGAGGTGCTTGGAAAAGTTACTTTTTAAAACTGCAACTGTCAGCATCCCACATAGAACATTTCCAGCTCTGGAAATGGGGTCACACGCACATTCTCCACAACTGGATTCAATGAACAGCTCCGATGTTCTTTGTGGGTGTACCAATATCTATGAGAATATCCTGTCATCTTCCAGCAGCTTTGCACTACAACTCGGCCCTTCAAGAATGATGGGGGGTTACGGACCAACATATTGGGAGTGGCTGGGATAGAAAGACCCCCTTCTGTGGGGCTGGAATCCCAAACCGAAGGAATGCCGCCAGTTCCCTTCCAACACACATACACCCCTGCGCTCTTGAGTCTGTTTGGAATCCCGCTTAAAACCACAACCTGGAATGAGTCAAGATTCGGCTCTGTTATTAAGAGAAGGTATTTATAGGCTGAGGGTGGGGATCAAGAAAGGTGTTGCATTAGAAGACAATCCACCTCCTCCCCATTGGTATTTTGCACTGAGGCCCTTGGTGCTGAGCCAGTTCTCTGTAAACCAAGCCCTTCCAGGTCCCGGGGACAGATTATGTAACTCAGTCCTCCTGGCCTTCTTCTCCCACATGTGTTGCATCACATCTCCAACAGGAAGAAGCACTAAAGGATCAGGTAACAGAAAAAGGCAAGGTTATTGTTTTGTTTTCATTCTGGAGCTTTTATTTGTTGTTCCATTTCCTGTCGCATTTCTAGTTAACCTTTGTCCCAGCTTGCCTTGTTAGAAATAAGTAAGATGAAAGGATATCCAAGGGCATTTTGGAAATTGCCTTTGCTTGGAAAAAAAGAACAAATTGCATGCCTGTGGGTAGGTTTGTGTTCTTCCTCTTTATGGTAGCCACCACCATCATCACCCACCTCCATTATAGTTTTTAATAAATGAAAACGGAATAGTAACTCCAAGCCACCCTTGGTAAATTTTCCATTTCAAACTCAAAACAAAAGCCTCACAGAGCTCAAGCTTATATGTATACATTGGTTTTAGACTTATTTATTTTATTTATACTTATTAACTGCCCGACTTTCCCTCAGGAACTCTGGGCAGTGTACAACAAATTATACGATGCTTTTAGATGCTTTTAAAGATTTTTATACCCACTGATTTATCATGTTTTATAGTGTAAACCATCGAGAATTCCCTCTGGGGAGATGGGTGGGGACAAATCTAAATAAATAAATAAATAAATAAATAAATAAATCCTAAGCGGAAAAGGCTTTAGTGCAAGAGTAAAAACGGCCTGTCACTAGAAGTCATTTGCTACCCAGAATGATAGATAAAAAAGTGATTTTTTTTAAGAAAAAGATTGGTTTAAATCTTGATGAATCAAATAAAAATATATTTTTTAAAATTTAACTAGTCAAAATATCTAATTGTTTAATTTAATTTAAATGATGATTTAAATTGATTTAATTTGAATTGAATCACTCCTACTTAGGACTGAAGAACTGTGGGAAGGTGGCACACTGAATAACATTATAACAGCTGGCTGAGATGTGGCAGGACAAAAGACCAAAACTGATTCAACAAAGAAAAGCCACCTCAGGTGGTATGGAACCTGCCACCTTTCCCAGTACTGTGTTGCTTTAAGAGATTGCCTTGCCTCAGCTCAGGCCCATCCTAGTAGAGATGGGCACGACCAGAAAAAATGAGGTTTCGAGTTGTTGTTTGTCGGAACGGGTCCGTTTCGGGTCGTTTCCGTTTGTCGTGAAATTTTTCAAAAAATTGTCGTTTCCGTTTGTCGTTTGTTGTTTGTCGTTTCCAACGTGATTTAGCGCGAAGAGCATAGGGGCGTCCTGCAATCAGGGCCGGTGCTAGGTGTTTTTGCGCCCTGGGTAGGGCGGTGGGCGGGCGGTGGGGGAGGAGGTGCGGGTGGGTGGC
>JAHTLZ010000225.1:9938667-9952204 GCA_023846285.1 Phrynocephalus versicolor
AGGAAAGATTGGTTTCAGTATGGATTCAGGCATTTGTTTTGTGCCAACCAGGCTAACCCTACATTTGCCCATCATAGAAAGAATGCAGTTGAATCTAGCCAAGAGTAATAGTGAACATGTGTTTGGAAGGAGTTCTAAGTTTCCTGAGTTCTAATCCTGCCAATCCCTGAATGAGTCACTAATGAATGGCCTGAAGGGAAAGTTACATCACTCTCCTGTCTGTCTTCAGTCCTTAGGTGGGTCTATAATCTCCCCAGTGGCAACTGAAGTGTTTTGTAATGATTAATTATTGTTTTTATGGATACTTGGAACATAACAGGGAAATTGCTGTTTATCTTCTTGTGTTCAACAGTTTCAACTGGAACATGGCAGTTTCATGTGGGGTGGCCTGGCACCCTGCCTTCTATCTGAAAAGCCAGAAGCTACAGGTGACTTGGTCTAAAAACATAATAATGTTCAGTCGGAAATGTTTGCCTGAAGCCCCACAGCAGAAAATGAAATGGTTTGTTAGATGACATTGCCAGAAGCTGCTGTAAATCCCTTATCTACTGCAGGCCATCCACTCTCAAAAATAAGTGAGATAAGAAGAGGCCAAATGTCAATTTCTGCTTCGTGGATGCAAACACACACACACACACACACACACACAGAGAGAGAGAGAGAGAGAGAGAGAGAGAGAGAGAGAGTACCACTGCTTTTGTCCCTGACAGTCCACCACCACCACAGCCCCCTCGCCACTGCTGCCACCCACTGGAGAAGAGTGTTAGCTCTTATCCACGGGTTTCTGTACCTACCGGGGTGGTGGTCCCAGAGCCGATTCCCCATGAATACAGGGGTCCTTCTGAGGGTTGTGATCCAAAACATCTCGAGTGCCGAAGTTTCGCCACCACTGGAGTGAATAATTTGCCAGTATTTTGAAGTGGCTGGCTTATGAAGTCACTCACTTCACAATATTGGCAAGAACTATTTCTATGTAACTGGTTGGAACAGCCTGATTAACCCTGGTAGCTCCCAAACAGCCCACACTAGCTCAATCTCCAGTTTTCTGTTTGTTTTGAAGAAACAGACAATGACGTGGGGCTGTGGTCATATAATTCACAAATCACAACCCCTTTTAAACGAAAACGGGAGAAGAGTTTTACGATTGTTTTTTCCAAACAAATCTGTGTCTGTTTTGAATATATATATTGCCTAATCTTGATTTCATTTTTCACATTCATATATTACTTTACACCACCAAAGGAAGTCCCAAAGTGATTTACAAAAGAATAAAACATGCAAGATGGCGTACGTTATTAAAACCATGCATGTTTTTAAAAAACTATCTAGATGCATTCACATATGGTATAAAAACCCTTCACATCTCAGTCAGGAATAAGGTAGTTGAACTTAGGAAATAATTCATGGAACTCTCTTCTTAAAAATGTATTCTTCTGAATAATAGTCTTTGAATGAATCATTTGATCCTGAGACAGGTCATTAAGATTAATGACATTGTGATGTGAACTTGAAGGAAATGTTTCCCTTGAGAACCAGGAGAAGCTCAGTGGGGAAATTTCTGATATTCATTACATTAGACAAAACATCACAGAGAGGGCAAGCATTTGAATATCTTGCTGTTTTTTAAATTTTGTTTTGCATGCGAGCGCTCTGTATGTCGCCAAATTCAATCATTTGAAAAAGATACATCTGATCAATAGTTTCCATTCAATTTCTATTATATGGCTTGTTTTATAGCTAGGTAAAAAAATCTTTGATTGAGACACAAAATTCCATCTGGAGTTCCCAGTCTAATCAAGCTTCCCCAGCTGTGAGATAAAATTAGATCAATGGCTTTCAGGCATTCTAATTTGATGGTACTGGGTGGTAGTTATGCCCTGCGAGCAGAGGTGATTGTTGTGGAAGTATTTATGACCAAATATCTCCTTTCAGGAAACTTTTGTAAGCTTGCAAAGAACTCAAGTATCACTCAAAGGAAACACTTTGGAAACCACAGGATTAGACAGGAGACTGGCGTGTCATTGGCTCAGACCTAGGTAATGGATAGGCCACTAAGACAGTGGTTCCCAACCTTCCTAATGCCGGGAACCTTTAATATAGTTCCTCATGCTGTGATGACTCTGGTGCCCTGCTTGGAAGAGGCCACAAGCCCCCTTTGGCAGGCCACTGCCACAGGTGCCATTGAGAACTTCCCTCTACAGGCACCCTCAGCCAATCGCAGCCTCCAGTGCCACTAACTGGGTGCAACAGGCTTTTAACTGTTTATATTTATTGTTATGCTTTGTCTATTAATTGTTGCTGTACTTCTTATTGTTCGATGGCGCTTGTCGCCCACTGTGCGCCACTTAGAGTTCCGCAAGGAAGATAAGCGGGATATAAATATAATAATAAATAAAATAAATAAAAATAAATCTCCTCCAACCTATTAAGCTGTAACTCACTCTTCCCCCCTTCCACCCCCTCCTCCTCCAGATCCAAGCCGTTTGTGCCATTTTCTTCACTGGCTCATGGGGACCCTTGTGATATGGTCGTTCGACCCCCCCCAAGGGGTCCCAGCCCCCAGGTTCGGAACCACTGCATTAAGATGTCCCGAAGTTGTGGCACCACAACTCTTATTGTTCACCACCATCAGCTAATTGCCAATGTGTGTCCAGCACTTTGGATCAGGATCTGCCCTACTGTTAGACAAAGCAAGGCAGCCACCTTGGGTGGTGGATACAAGAGTAGGGGAGGCAGTGGTGTGGTGTTAGAGTAAAGAGCTGTGTGAGCCACCTGGCCTAACCTGCACATCCTGAGCTGTCCAGTTGGTTAAAGGAGTATATGCTCCATGTTGTCCCACAATCAGTGTTGAAAAAAAATCTGTTTGTGGAAAGGGCAGGATGGGCGTTTTTATTCTTTGCATTGAGCTGGAAGATACTTTGGGCCATGGTGGGTTTAGATGGGGACCTAGTAATATAGTAATATTTATTTATTTATTTATTTATTTATTTATTTATTTATTTATTTATTTATATACCACCCATCTTCCAGAAGAACTCTGGGTGGTTTACAACCAGAAACAAGCATAAAAACCAGAAAGAAAGCAATAACAATAATAATAGACATATAAGACATAATGGAAAAAAATGATGTTAGCTGGCGTGATGGCGTGATAATCATAAAAAAATTTACTGTTGCCAAATGCCTCACAAAAAAGTCAGGTCTTTAAAGCTTTTTTAAAGGCTGGCAGGGACTGTGCAAGGCGCAACTCACTCGGGAGATGGTTCCAAAGCACAGGGCCAGCCACAGAGAAGGCTTGGTTGCATGTCATGGTCTTCTGGGCCTCTCTGGGTGTGGCCACCTAAAGTGAGAGTGCCTGCAACATTCTGGTAGTGCGGGCCTCAGTTGATCTTTGGGAGATTCACTCTGCCAGGTATTCCGGTCCCAAGCCATGGAGGCTTGATATATAATATAGTAATATAAACAAGTAATATAATTTTCTCTAGTTAGTTACTTTTTGGATAAAAATGCCAAAAATATTTATTTATTTATTTATTTATTTATTTATTTATTTATTTATTTATTTATTTATTTATTTAATATTTATATACTGCCGAATTTTCCCAAACAGGTACAACAACAACAACAACAACAACAATAATAATAATCGGTTCCACAAAATGACATATGATAAAATCAACAGCAAAGAGTAGGACTTGCATTTAAAAAGCTAAAAATTCAAGATAAAAACTGAGGTAAGATGATGAAAACAAGTGGACATACAAGCTAGTGATCCCTACATAGTTGCATAGTTACAAAGTTACAATGGTAATATAACAAGCAATAGCAAAGTTATTTTTAGTGTAATCAGTAACAACTTCTCTCTAACTGCATCTATACTAATAACATTTTCTAGTTATTTCCAAAAGGACCTTTAAAGGGCATTTCAAGGCATTTTAGAGGCAAAAAAATGTGGTGAGCCAGAAGAGTATATAGCCACTGATTTCTGATTGTAATTTTTCCCTACTGTAAACCTGTCTAGACAAGAGTAATGTGGTCTTATCAGCTTTGAGTCAGCAATGGCAAAGTTTATAGAAAGGTTCTAGCTAGAGGCTCGGATGGTTGCCGCTCGTTACGCTACATGCAACCAGCTTGCTCATTTTGATCCGACCAAGCATGATGCAAATTGAATGGTTGTTGCACAACAGTACTTCTTTTACTGGCTAATTAGCAGCCATTCAAGTGTGTTTTCCCATCTAATTGCTGCTCTTATACCATTGGCTGAAGATCAAGGAGGCCTGCCAAGCTTGTATAGAATAACTAAGTAGGGGCTGCAATATGCACAAGCCTCACTCATGCCTTTGGCTCTGCTGAAGTCAGTGGAACCATGTAAGCCAGTCCATGTTGCAAGACCTGCAAGTCTGGCCCTGTCATTTGGCACAGGGGACCAGCAGCTCCTGGTTATGGTTTGTAAGATGGTTACTTCACGTCCATTCTTGTCCCAGGAGGAAGTTTGTTGTGTGTTGATTTCAGTTGTGGTCACGTAGTCTTCTTCTGGTTCTGTCCCTGTTCCTGTGTACGCACGAGCGAGATGGATGATACCGGCATGACTGTTACCACACATCTTCATTCCATGATGAGATGTGAAACTCCATGCCTTTGTTCTCCATTTTTGTTTTTCAGCCCAACCTTCCGTTTTTCGATGTTTCGATTCTCCGAAGCCTTGCCTTCAATGTGTTACAGAGTAAAGTTTGAGGCATTTGTCTTTTAATCTCTCTGCACTGCATTGCTGACTCCATAGGGAATGGCATTTTGCACTCCTGCCACTAGATGGAGAATGGCACATTGCGTGTCGAGCCTTACCTCACAGGCACTCGTCTCGGAACGAGAAGTGTGATGAGCAGATTCGCGAGTCCAGGGAGGGGAATCTCTCATCCTGATTAAATCGCAGTTCAGGGGGCGTGGTCAGGACAAACTCCCCTCATCCCACAATGGATGTGCGGTCAGATTACTTCATACCGGTCCCAAGCGGGACCACGAACAGCGATGAGATGGACGTGAAGTATCAGCCTAAGTGAATGATATTCCATTCACTGAGGGTTGAGGGCCAAGACCTCAGTCCGCAGGGTGGGACCTTGCGATGAGGGAAGTGACTACAACATGCATTTAAAACAAACAACTTGCCCTTGAGCTGGTCAGCCTTAGTACTAGTTGCAAATGAGTAGAGCTGGGTGTCCCCGCTCCAAAGCTCAGCACCCACATCAAAATCTCTTCTGCTGCTGCTGTGCTGCTACTCTGCTGCTTCCCCTGATATTTTTCTCCTGTTTTGGAGACACGCAAGGGCACAGTGTCTGCAGAGCCAATGCCCTCTGAAGATACTCTTGGCCGCTCTTCCTTCAGAGGGACAGAGCTGTATTTGCAACATGGTGTATCCAGGGCTTTGTAAACTCATCTGCTACTTCAGGTGCAGGGGTGGAAGGATTCTTTCACATCACCAGTGTTAACCGTAGATTTCAATTCCCAGTCCACTTGGTGGCAGCATGGCTAAACTGCAGTATTGCGGTCAAGATTCTGTTTGAGTTCACTCCTGACAGGCTCAGGCAGCTGGCTCAAGGCTGGCTCAGCCTTCCATGCTTCTGAGGTCAGTAAATTGACTACCCAGCTCATGGGGAGTAGGCCTGCAGAGAGTGCTTAAGCACTATGGGGTGGTAAATAAGCAGCACCCTTTGCTTTATCTGTGTGAAGGGAGAGGGCACAACCATCATGACTAAGCAGGTTGATAGAAACTGAGGAAGTAATGCCCAAATATTGTTAGGATATTTAATATGTCACTACTATGGTTTGCTTAATTATGTAAACCATCTTTAGTATTTTCCAAAGTTGGGTGGTCTGGAAACTCAGTAAGTATGTATGTACATGTGTTTATATGTACATATGTAGATTTGCACATGAATGAGATACTAAGCCAACCAGAAGCCACATACTTGCACTGCATCTTCACTGCATCAATAAGCACGGACATACTTGCATGGGAAACGAGATACTGCTTATCTCTCCTGCTGTGCTCTGTTGGTTTTTATTGGAGCTTGGAAAAGTTACTTTTTGGGATCACAGCTCTCAAAATTCTCCAGCTAGCTTGTAGGTTAGGGAACTTTGGGAACTAGTCCAAAAAAGTAGCTTTTCCAAGCTCTAGTTTCAGCCAGGATGCCAATGCTTCCCTCCCTCCATCCCGCAAGGCCGCAGCAATAGCAGTAGCATTCCTGGGTTGTTCCTACTTCAGCCACATTATCATGAGCCGCCACGGCCAAAATGTGCAAACCTACCAGGAGCAGTGAGCCAATGTGGTTTCAAAATGGCAACAAAATCTGTCCTTTGTTAAGACCCAGCACTGATGTTCCGCAACAAGCAGAAGCATGACCAAAAGTGGGTTGGAGCCAGCAGACAAATAGAAACCATTCCCTCAGAAAGAGCTCTCATTTGTCACCCTCTGATACATTAGATGTGTTCTGGCACAATGAAAGGTCAGTAAACGAAAATAAAAGTCTGCATGTTTTTGGACTAGCAATAGCCGACTTTGGCAGATTTGAACAAGTTTCAAGGAGTATGTCTGTGAAGATTCTCAGTCATCCAGGGGAGTTTATCTGGAAGTTGAGTCATGGCAACTGGACTTCTTTTCTTAAGAGATTGATATATGGTTTAATGGTTTAATGAAAGGAGGTTTAATGTTTGGCTTTGAGTTGAGTCTAACACTTCCCAGCAGGCCCCAAAGGTCTTAGGGTCAGTGTAAGGATGTCTGCCTGTCCTACTTGCTTCTGTCAGCACTGTTGCCTGCTCTGTCACTGTAATACTGGACTATAATAAGACATGTCATCATGGCTATAAAAAGAGAGTAAAACTGCAAACAGAAAAACTGTTTTCTGTTAGGTGATGAAATGGTTTTGGATTTCATATATGGCAGGCATGTCCAAACTTCGGCCCTCCAGATGTTTTGGACCTCAACTCCCACAGTCCCTTGCCATTGGCAATTTAAGCTTAGAATTCTGGGAGTTGTGGTCCAAAACATCAGGAGGGCCAAAGTGTGGACATGCCTGATCTATGGTCTTTAGGAAGGTTAAAAACATAGGTTTAAAGATAGCAATGAAGAAGAAAACAGAGAAGTGGAACTGATAAGCAGGTGTCCATAATCGGGCATTTGAGTGCATACAGATGTTTGTATCCACTGGGTCAAGTCAAACAGAGGCGTCATCTATGTTATTGTGTAGCAGAGCATGTGTGCATTCGTCAAGCACAAATTAAAAAAAACTGTGACATTGGACTTTGAAACAGCAACACATTTGCTACAGGTGTAGCAGACAAGCTGCTTTTGCTGTGTACCAAATTTGGAGAAGTTTGGGCAATGGGTTTTCAAGTAATAATTTCTTAAATGTAAAACTGTTTTAAGCCCCATGCAGAAGCAAGAGACCCTACATGTCTCCGAATTTAAAATAGTTCATACAAATTGAAAAGCTCAATTTGTTTATCTTGAAAAAGAATGGCTGCTTCCACCCATTTTTATTTGGAAGAAATCCAGGCTGCAGGGGCTGAAATGTTGATCTTCAAAAAAGATATTTGAAAAGGAAAAAAAGAATAACTTTGTTTTAAGACTGACCACTCGTCGAACAGGCTTGCCAGTAAGGATGTTTAATTAAAGGTCAAAGGGAAAAAATGGGTTTTCTTTGAAGAATCAATAAAAGAAGCTTGCTTTAAATAAAGTAATGGAGGGACTCACAGGAGAATTCTTTAAGTCCTTCCTGTCCAAGAAAACATTGATGCTAGCAAAAGGATTCTGTGTTTGATTGTAAAAATATTTGAAAAGATATTTTAGAAAGAACAGAGAATAAATATTCAGATGAGCATTTCAGTGGCAATATTACTGGTTGTTTGTTTGTTTGTTTGTTGTTGTTGTTGTTTTGCTTTGTGGTTTGGGATCGTCTTACTTGCTGTTAGCAGAGCTTTGGTGCCCATTTCAATTGTTCCATCCATTTTGTCACTATATGATTGTCTAGTAATTATGAAGAATAAAATCCAAGGATGTTCTATGCTATCAAGTCATGTCTAATAAGTGATCACTATGTGAGTTAACGATCCTCAAAATATCTTATTACAGTATTAATAGCTTTGCTCAGATCTTACAAAGCAACAGTGCCTCATATTAGATTGTTCTTTCAGCCTAATCCCCCATCCCAAAAAAGCAATATTGTCTTTCCTGTAAGTTCTGCTCAGATCTTACAAACTAATATATGTGGGTTCCTCTATTGAATCAACACATCTCATGTCAGGTCTTCCTCTTTTCCTACTGTGCCTTTATCCCCCAGCAATATTGTCTTTTGTGGTCAGTTCTGCATGTTCTTCATATGTTCACAGATGATTTTGACCTTAGTTTCCTGGGATAATGTTTCCCAGCTCCCCTCCTTTTTTTAAATTTCAAAAGGTAAAAGGACATCTTTTATTTATTTATTTATTTATTTTTACAACTTATATGCCGCCCACTACCCAAAGGTCTCTGGGCGGCTTACAATAAGGAATTAAAACAGTTAAAACATCAAATATCAATAAATAATTAAAACAGCAACAAAACCTTATACTAAAATCATCACACTAAAATTGCCATCAAAGGACCCACAGTCTATGTTGTATCAATTAAAAAACTTTTGGGAAAGATGCACACAACATGTCCGTAGGACTTTTGGTCTGATACAGTTTGTCTTTCTCAGGTTTCCTACTGCCAGGGAAAGAGTTGGAGACTGCATTCTGTGAAACTGGCATGGCAGCATTAGTTTACTTAAGATAAGGGTGTGTTGTACTTACTTTCATCTTTGTTTCATCATTTCATCAAGTCCAAATACAGCTCTTCAAAATATTTTGGCACACAGAGAGCGCAGCCACCTCCCACCAGGTGTTGCTTCCATTCTCCCTCAGCATCTACATGAGGGAAGTTTCTGCTGGAACTTGTGTGTAATGTATGTCTACTACTCAAACATATGTTTTTAAAAGCCAGGAAATCCAATTCTTTAAAAACCCTCCAGTTTATGAATTTGCAAAGTGACACCATGCATGGGAAAATCCCCAAAACCGACTCCTTTTTCCACCAGTAAACCACTTTTCACTCAAACACAAATCAATTGTCAGAGCAGCTTTTCAAGAAGTGTTAACTATAGTGACTAGAAGAGGATATCCCGTGTAGTTCATCTTGACTGATGAGATTGGTGTTATTAATATTCAGGCTTTAGTTTGCTCTGTAAATCCTGGGAAAGGCATCCTTTTTCCTACTGGCAATGCATGCACAAGGATCACTGGTCTGTGGAACTCCCTGCCAGAAGAAGTGGCAGAAGGAGTGGTGACATCTGCCAGCCTTGACAGCTTCAAGAAAGGATTGGACAAATTCATGGAGAACAAGGGTATCAACGGCTATCATTATGGATGCCTAAGGACAACCTCTGGGTTAGGAGAGATAGGCAGGATATCTCTCAATGCCATCTGCTTGGGAATGCCCTAAAGCAAATGGTGAGCTGCTGTGTGAGACAGAATGCTGGACTGGATGGGCTGTGGCCTGTTCCAGCAAGGCTGTTCTTATGTTCTTAATATCGGGCCATTTTGAACTGCAGATGAAGGAAAACAATATCTCACATTCATAACCATAGATTTCTTTTGAGGAACTGAATGATAGGTAAAAGCATCAAGTAGTCTAAGCAGCCTATCAGAGAAAGCATCAATGTCCTTATTGTAGTGTTGTTTACCTTTTCAACCATTATTTTTATTTTATGAATTCCAGTGCACACTGAGGTATAGTGTTCGGTTTGGTGACACACAGACACAAACATCCATCCCGTGAGCATAAGCTGGGCCAATGGACCATCATTTCCCGGCCATGGACCAAAACTTTATAACTTATTAGCTGTCAGTAAGTCTATGGACTAACCAGAGTGAATTCTAACACAATTTTCTCATCTGAGCAGGCCTATCGGACTCTTTACATCCTGCCTTTTCAGTATTGTCTAAGACATACGGAGATTGCAAGGGCTTCCCCCATCATTCCATTCCTCCCTGCTTGGTTTTACAACTGATTTGTTTAAAAATTGTAAGCCATATACAAAATAAGAAGCAAACTACTAAAAATGATGATAAAAGAGAATGGAGGGATTGAATATGTGTTTTACCATGCAATTGGCAATGTTCACAGTGAAACTGCTGGTTCAACCAATAGGAGAAGATTACAGCTTCATGGTTCTGACAAAGATTTTGATAATTCTCAGATCTAAACACATAAAAACACCCAGAAAAAAATTCAGGGAGCTAAATTGAAGCATTACAGATGGCGTGAATGCCACAAAATGGGAACAGATCAAAGATATCAAAGTGGCTGGGTCTAAGTTAAGTAGAAGGAGATGGCACATCAAAAGCAAATCCGACCAAGATGACTTCACCCAGAATATTATAATTTGTTTGCCACATATTTATAAGTGCCTCCCAAACTTGTCCTCAATGGAGTAAGTGATGTGGCTTTTGAAGCACCAATCTGCAAGACTTTAAGTATATCTTCCAGAATATTATGTGAAGAATGCTTAGTACAAGAAGGAAAAATGCACAGATGGTTAGAGAAACTATAAATAGAATCCCAGACTCATAAGCCAGAGTTCTACCACCAGCTTATATGAACCCGAGTACTTTTTATAAGTGCTTGTCTTCACAGAATATATTCCCACAGTTTCCTTCTGATGTAGAATGGGAAAGAATTCCATTTCAGCTCATTTTATTAGGATTTTCCAAGTTTTATTATGAAAACAATACTCAGAGCAGAGAGAACTTACAGAACAGTTGACCAATCCAGTGGGCCTATTCTAATGCAACATAGTATGCTATGCCGCAGAATTTCAGCTGTTGGAATCATAGAATTGTTAAACTGTGTGTGTGTGTGTGTGTGTGTGTGTGTTCCCAAATGTCATTAATTCCTGTCCTCCACCACAGTATAGGAAATCCACACTAAAGCATTCCTGAGAGTTGAGTATCCAACCTCTACTTAAACATCTCCAGCAAAGCAGATTGTACCACCCACCAAGTAGTTGATTACATTATCAAATGACTCTCACCATTAAGACATTCTGCCTAATATTTAATCAAAACCTCCTTTCTTGTAACTTAAATCCATTGTTTCTGGTCCTATCCTCTGGAACTGCAAAAAGTGAACCTGTTCCAACTTTCACGTGACAGCCTTTCATGTACAGTAGGACGCCCATATCCACTGATTCAGTTATCCACAGATGACAGAGAAATAAATAAATAAATAAATAATTCAGCAGCTGCAAAGCAAGCTACTGCTGTAAAACACCAGCTGTAAAGCAAGCTGCTCTCACAAACAGCAGCCATAAAACAAGCTGCTGTCACAAAACAGCAGCTGTAAAGCAAGCTACTGTCACAAAATAGCAGTTTTTTGCATTCTCTCTTATCCACGGCTTTTGTTATCTACAGGAAGGCCTGGAACTGATCCCCAGTGTTACCGAGGTCCTACTGCATTTGAAAACAGCTATCCCATTGCCTCTCACCCTTCTGTTCTGACAGAGCTGTTCAGCAGTGGACTATGCTTTCAGGGAGGGTGGTGGAGTCTCCTTCTCTGAAGGTTTTTAAGCAGATGCTGGGTTACATCTCTTGGGAGGGGACATTAATGGGGGCTCCTGCAGGATGGCCCTTGAGGTCTCTTCCAACTCTATGACACTGTAACTCTCCAGGATGAACATGTGAAGTTTCTGCAACCTTGACTTGTAGGACTTGATTTCCAGACCTCTTATCATTTGTGTTGCCCTCCTCGGGACCAGTTCCAGGTTGCCATTATCCTTCTTAAATTATTCTGCATATAGCAGGATGCATTTTTTCTAGGCAACGTTCAAACCAAGCTTAGGGTGCTTTTACACGACCCCTAAAATCCGAGGCAAAGGGCTCCCAGATCCGGAGCTTAAAAATGTTTTCCCACCAGCTGCAGACTTTAAGAAAAATTAAGTACGACCACATCCACCTAAGCGCGTCCCGGTGCACTTTTCAAGTACCTGGCCTCCAGGAGGTAAAAAATCTTCTGATGCGGATTGTAAAGCTGTAAGTGCCAGGCTCCCTCGCCTTCTGTTTGTTTTTTTGTCCCCGCCACCCCCTTAAGAGACAGGAATCCCTATGGGGCTGCTCGGGGATGCTTCGACCTGCATTTTTTTTCTCCCTTTTCTTCTCCCTCCCCTCACACAGACAGGAACAATGGAGTGCGGAGGGATGGGAACACAGGAAGAGGGACAAACCCCCACGATCTCTGGTCCGAATTTAAGTTGCCACCGGATTTTAGAGGCCGAGTAAAAGCGCCCATAATGGAGTAGTACTATCACTTCCCTTGATTGGGGCGCTACACTTATTTTGGTACACCCTAGTACAGCATTCACCTTTTTGCCGCTTCATCACATTATTGGCTTCATATTATCTTGTCATCTACTAAGACTACTAGATACTTTTTGTATGTACTTCATCAAAAGCAGCTGTCACCCGTCCCAAATTTGTGCATGTGATTTTTCCTACATAAGCGCAACATTTTAGTTTTGACATTTCCCTGTTGAAACTAATTTGTTTTGTTCTGTTTTTTGTGTTTGGCCCTGTTCTATAATCTGATCAATTTGAATGCTGCTTTTTGTCTTCTGATCTACAGTATTAGCATGAAATGACAGTCCTAAACACACTTATTGGCAGGAAGCCTCACCTAACTCAGTGGGAACTACTGCTAAGTAGATCAATGTGAATTGCACCACTAATATACTAGCCACGTCACATTAATTGAGCCACACTCTGCCCTATTTCTTTCCCAGTCTGTTTAGTCAACTTGATCAATGCTGCTCTTGCTATTACTAAAGCTGCCGCACAAAAGTGAACCAGGGATCTAGATGGTGGGTTGATGTGACTGATCTGACAGCATTAGCCCACAGGCTGCAAGTATAAGGATGGCACCATATTCAGTGTCACACCACACTTGTTTTTAGAAGCACAATGTGACGTGTCATTCTGTAATTCCTTGTCCTACTTCCAGACTCACCAAGCCACATGCACAAAGGTGGCCTCAAACACATCACCTACAATGAAGAGATGCACCTTCGAAAAGGAGAACTAAATAAGATTCTGATGTGTATACATTCCATATGCTAGCTTATATCACAGAAACATAAAATAGTGAAGGTGGAAGGGGCCTATAAGGCCATCAAGTCCACCCCCCTGCTCCATGCAGGAATCCGAATCAAAGCAGATCTGCCAGGTAGTTGTCCAACTTTCTCTTGAATGCCTCCAGTGTTGGAGCACTCACCACCTCTTGAGATAATTGGTTCCATTATCGTACTGCTCTAACAGTTAGGAAGTTTTCTCTGATATTCAGCCAAAAGCTGGATTCTCTTAAATTGAGTCCATCGTTGAGCATCCTGCACCCAGGGATGATTGAGAACAAATCCTGCCTCTTCTCTGTATGACAGCCCTTCAAATATTTGAAAAGTGCTATGACCCCCCCCCC
>JAHTLZ010000225.1:9976305-10004014 GCA_023846285.1 Phrynocephalus versicolor
TCTATCTATCTATCTATCTATCTATCTATCTATCTATCTATCTATCTATCTATCTATCTATCTATCTATCTATCTATCTGATTTTTATCCCACCCATCTGGCAGCAATGTCCACTCTGGGCAGTTTACAACAGAATTAACAAAATACAAAACACATTCACTTTGTAATACATTGGCCAGGATAGGATCCTATGTTGTCATAGTTACATTGACATAAGGGCAGTGGCATAAATTGCAGCTCCTAATTGCTGCTAATATGTTTGTGAGTGACATGCATTGACAACTATTGGCCTTTTGACATTGCAATTTGCATTGCTGCACTTACGCCACCATAAGCAATCAACAGGACTGTGGCCAGTGTTTCTGAAGACTAGAGTGGATGAAGAAGTTTAGAGTTCCTAAGCACCAAAATATTATAGTGCACCCTATATTGTGATGCACAAAAGGTCTCATGGTTTGGGGAGAAAGTAACATAACATGTGCATGGCATGAATAAAAATACAGTAATTTAATTGTCTAGTATAGCAATTTAAAAAGAACCACATATACTGGTGGTATACAAAATCATACATACAATCAGATTGCAACTTCCAACCAAATTATGTACTTCCTTTCATGCTTTGATTAATGTAGACAGATTTTGTCAGAATCTGTAAAGCGAAAAGCTGAAACAAGAGTTTAAAAGCAAAATGTTCTGCTTATATACCGCCCAATACCACTTCAAGTAGTCTCTGGGAGGTTTACAGTTTAATTGCGGTATGCAGGCTACACATTGTCCCCCTCCAGCAAGCTGGGTACTCATTTTACCGACCTCGGAAGGATGGAAGGCTGAGTCAACCATGAACCTGCTACCTGGGATTGAACCCCAGATTGTGAGCACAGTTCTACCTGCAGTACAGGCACTTAACCACTCTGCCATGGAGCTCATAAAACCTTTTTGATTGCATTTTTGACAGAGGTTATTTATTCTTTCTTTGGCTTCCAGAAGCTATGGGTCTAAAAGATTGGCAGCCTTTTTTATCCTTTCCCCACCCAACCTCCCAAAATACAGCAGTAATTTTTTTAAAAGCAGTGATTTTTTAAGTTTAATTATGACTGTTATTTTTGCATTTGTTGTATGATTTATGCAAGAGATAAGAGATTATCAGTTCTGAAAGGATTTATAGTAGGGATGTGCCCTGTCTTTGGACAAACGTGCAAATACGAACTGAACGAGTGTATGGATGAATATATCAGTGGCTGGGGTCTCTGGTTGTGGAATCAGAGGTTGGGTGTTCAGTTCCCCACTATGTCTCCTTGACGATGCCTAGGGTCCCTTCTGTCCCAGAAGTTCATAGGTGGTGTTGATGGGACACAGGGGGAAAAATCTGCACAAAGGATAGAATCCCTACCAGTTATGAACAGAAGGGCAATGGGGAAAGAAAAACGAAAGAAGCTGAGTTCTTGGCAACGGAGAAGGAGTATATGCTTCTCCTTAGAAAAGAAACTTTCCTGGGATTTCTTATTTTGAATGGGGGGAGGAGAAGGAGAGGGTTTATAAAGTATGTGAAAGGGCAGCACTGCTTTTTTAAAAAGGACGAAAGAGTTGTGTCCATTGCCCTTTTATTTCCCTTCCCCACTCCCTGTGGTTGCCTTTGGAAGCCACTCTCCTCCTCCCTTTAATAAGGAGGCTTCCTCCTGGCAATAGGGGGGGGGGGAGAAGTGAAAAATAAATATAAAAGAGAGCACACAGCTCTGCAGACTACTGCCATCTCTGCCGAAGCTAAAAGCCCCACCACCACACACACACACACTTTTTTGTCTGCTCAGTCTGTGACCTGGCCTTGCATTCTGCATTTGAAAAAATGTCAAGGAACAAATGGTGGTCACTGACTCAGGCAAGGTTCAGGCTGGAGCATCTCCAGAAGAGGCGGGCCAGGCACAGACAGACTTGAGTCCAGCTTCATGTAAATCCCTATTAGCTATGTATGTGGTTAAGCGTTGACGAGACCGATGTTGAAATATTATCAATGCCACTCCAGTCCTGTAGGACAATAGCTGTGAATGTATCCTTCTGAAAAGAAAGGCTTACGACTCAGGTACACGTCTGCCATGAAAGAAAAAAAAAGTAATTCAGGAAATGTTTTCAAAATTACAATTGGGGGAGGGGTAGAAAGGGTTTCATGAAACATAACCTTATAAGATGAGAAGTGGATACTGCATAGGTGTATGCTGTTACAGCTCTTTCCCACTGGGTATGACAAATAATCATGTAGTTTACAACCAGGCAAAGCTTTCAGGAGAAGTGTATTTAACCACCTGCTGGCATTTGAATATTTAAATTGACAAAGCCATCTCCTTAGGCTACAGCGAGGGGGAAAATGCTCATAGGGAGACCACACGTCACTCACAAACCCCCAACAGCTTTGGAAGACGGGAAGGACCCAGCACAGTGTGAGGTTTCTCCTGCAATCCCCCAGACATATGCAAGACTTTAGAGAAATTTAATGGCTCTGGCAGTAATAAAGTTCTTTCTTCATGCACAGCCAGCACGTTTAATAACACACCTAATCAGAAAACATCTCCTTTTGTTCGGTCCATGAGCGGAGAGGGGGGGAATGTTAAAGGTGCATTTCATCACTGCAAAACATTTATGAGAGGAGAGAAAGAAGCAAATAAGATATTGAACAAAGGGGGGCATTCCCTTTTTAAAAAAACAGTGCTCATCTGCCTTTGTTTTTGATTATTTGGGGGTAGAGATGGGCACGAAATGAATTTTTTATTCATTTCATTATTCGTTATTCATTTCATTATGTAACAAAATGAATAACACACCTAGGAGTTAAATCCAAACGAAATGAAAAATTGGTTTTCTACATTTCATTTCGTTAATGGCGGCACACAAAAAAATGAGCTGTTTTTAAACGTCTGTGAAGATTCTCAGTCATCCAGGTGCGTTTATCTGGGACTTGACTGGGACGCTTTAAATGGATAAGAAACACTTCAAAAATATAGAATATTTTTATGCCTGATTATAGCTAATAGTTTGATGCCAGTGATTTAAAACATCTAAAAATGTGTTTTTAAAGAGATCTTTTTTAAGGGGACAAAATGGCTGCCTCAAACTTTTGTTAATGGCAGTGAATCTGTGCAGAATGGCATTTTATGGTATTAAAAAGTCCTGAATATACTTAAAAACCCAGCAAAAATTATTTTTTCTTCCTGATAATACCTAGCAGGGGGGTGAGGAGTGTTTTCTCAGATCACTTAAAAAATTTTTTTTAAATCTTTTCTGTCTGGTCTGGGGTGTTGGGATGCCCACACACGGTCAAATGCATTAAATTGCGCAAAGCGGGTAAAAATGAATTAACGAACCAATGAAATGATTTTTTTTTAAAAAATAGTTAAAAACGAAACAAAACAAAATGAAGCCTTAAACAAAATGAAATGAAACAAATCACCATTGTTTTGGTTTGTGCCCATCTCTAATTGGGGGTTCTCAAGATGCCCTGTTCCTCCCAAGCCAATGTTCAGTAAGGTCTATCTCATAGTTATCACAGTTACAACTTCATCAGGAGTCATTGAACACACATTTACTCTGGCAACGCAATCACACACGCAACGTCAACTCATTCCTCCGCTGATGTGTTCTATGCCATCTTTTGCCAACAGTGCCCCTCTGCACTTGACGTAGGAGAAACAGGACAATTTCTTTGTGAAATAATTAATGGGCATAAATCAGACATCAGGCATGCAACACACAGGGACTTGTCTCAATACACCAAATCACTTGCTGTTCTCTTAAATTGGCCACTAAGCATATGAGGTTTACATGTGAGCGTATTAGTAAGAGCTAGCACTCAGAGTCTGCTCCAGCCTAGCCTATGTAGCTGCGAGGAGGAGGCAATGTATCAGCAAATTATTGTAGGCATATGGTGTCCCAACACCCTGATGCCAGAGATGCAGACAAAACTGACATCTGCAATTTTTTTTCCTAGGGATTCAGGGCTCGTGTAACTAATTTTTGGAGTGTTTGAGTGCAGCCTAGAAATATTTTGTGTGTGTAACCATTTCTATATCCATCTAAAGAAAAAGCAGCGGTACGAATGACATGTTCGATAGAGTAGCTTCTTTGTGTATAATGACATTTGTCATATGTGTCCCTCCATTTCTTTCCTCCTGTATCTTTATCCTAAAAAAGAAGAGTTAAATGTGTTAGTTGTGTCCAACTCTAGGGGTGGCACTCATCTCTGTTTCCAAGCCAAAGAGCCAGTGTTATGCAAGTCCATGGTCATTTGGCAGGTATGGCTTAACACATTTCTGCACACAGAACACGATTTACCTTCCCACTTTTTATGGTGGTACCTATTTATCTACTTGCATTTACATGCTGTCGAACTTGTAGGTTGGCAGGAGCTGCCAATAATAATAATAATAATAATAATAATAATAATAATAATAATAATAATAATAATAATAATAATAATAATAATAATAATAATGGAATTGACAAAGTCACCATCAGTCAGCTGCAGAAAGTCACCTTACTGGGATCTGCTCGCATAATTGGCCGATACATCACGTAGTCCTAAATGCTTGGGAAGCGTTCAACTCGTGATTTGTAATACAAAATCAAGCATAGTTAGCTGTGTGATAATGTCATCATCATCATCATCATCATCATCATCATCAAATAGCTTTATCCTATTGTTGCCCAAAGACTATAAGCTGTTACGAGCACGGATTTGTTTTGAGGTTTGGTCATGTTACTCGTTAAACCACTAGGTACACTTCTGCTATTTTAAGAATACTACAACTCCTATTACTTTTCTCCCCATGCATCCTTCTTTTCTCTTGTGCTTGGTGTTGCCAGTTGATGGCATTGCTCCAGATAAAGAATGTTTCTGGTCCTGGGAATGATGATACTTCTGCCTCCCAAGTAGAGCTTCAGAAACACCATGGTGACCACACCTGGCACTAAGCTCTGCTCCCTGCCCACTCAAGCATAGCCCAACCCAGTACAAAGCACCTCACTAGTACGTAATTAGCTGGTGGGAATTCAAGAGGGGAGAGGAAAGCACTGCCTTTCAATTCTCTTTGCACTGGTATGGAATGGTGCTTTTAAATAGGAGATGTAACAAAAGGAAACAGCCCGATGTTATTCCATTTATATTTTATTTTAATTTCCTGGATCACTTGGTACTCTCACATTGGGAAACCTTGGGAAACAGGTCTACTGAAATTTAGAAAAACCATTCGAGCTACTCTGAATTTGAGATGGGATGGCATGATTGAGAATTGCATGCCCCTTGGGGGGGGGGGGCTCCACTGCAAACCCCACCCCATCCTCTTGGACATCCTCATGGTGTCCACCAGACACCTCCTAGATCAGTAGTGGCCAACCTTCAGGACTCCAGATGTTTTGGACCACAACTCCCATAGTTTTTTGTCATTGGCAATAAATGCTTGGAATTCTGGGAGTTGTGGTCCAAAACATCTGGAGTGCTGAAGGTTCAACACCACTGTCCTAGATCATCTTTGTTAATCTAAAAATAGTCAACCAAACCACCAAAAAGCTCCAAAGGTGGGAGAAGTCATTTAAAGTTGACTTCCCACCCTTTGCCTTTTCTTTCTTTTAGGCCTGAAAGAGCCTTTAATTAAAACTAGGAGTGACGTTTTCACAAAAAGGAGTAGGTATGGTCCACCAAGATGCGGGTTGCTTCTGAAAATGACAGCTGCTTCCCAAGAAAGCGTTATGGCCTTCTTCTCCCCTCCTCCCCTCGTCCAGCTGCAGAAGTCCCAAAGTACTCTTCTAAATCAGTAAAACATGTTGCCTTGGGAAAAGACTTAATGGCTTCTGTGTGTCACGCTAACAGCACATGACACTTTGTTGTGCTATCAATAGTGCCTGGTGAAATGCCTTGGCCTATATATATATATATATATATATGTATTTGTTTTCGTATATATATGTATGTATGTATGTATGGTCACCACTAAGAATCCAGCTCCATCAAGCTGAACCCTAGGGCAGCACTCTGGCTTGCCAGTGGCTGTTGCCTCCTTCTTTAATTAGAGCTCTGAGGTGAGCCTGTGGTTTCAGTGGGAAGGCACATAATGCAATTCCCTTCACAAACACGTGCATCCTTGATCCATGCCTGGCTTTGGCATGCAGCAAGGATCTGCCTTTCATGAAACCAAATCCTCTTTCTAAGTTTCCCACAGTTGTAAATCATGGGCTAGTGCTACTTGTCAGAGCATCATCGGCAATGCCCTCTTTATTTATTTATTTTTTATTTCTTTGCCACTGAATGCTTCCTGGTGTCGAAACGCCCCTGTTTGAAGTTATGCTCTTTAAACCGCTTTTACTCTTCTGAAGCTTGCAGGGGCAAGGGTGGGCAAAGCAGTGCCAGTCGTCTAAAGGTGTCCGCCCGGGGGCATTTCTGCAGCTCTCAAGACTCCACAGAGGATCCATGCTCACTAAAGACAAACTCGTTTGCGGGGGGGGGGGGAGATTTATGTGGGTGACAAAAAGAGGTTTCTTGGCTCATTGAAGCCTTCAAAAACAGTGGTTTTTACATTGAACTCATTGGGAAAGGGGGCTCCCTCCACTCTCCAAAACTAATGTAAATGTGGAAGTGGATTTCTGGGCACTTATGGTTTTGATTTGATCATTTTAATCTTTGTTTTTCTTTTTCTTTGTGGGTGTGTATGAGACAGACAGACAGAGAGAGAGAGAGAGAGAGAGAGAGAGAGAGAGAGAGATCTCCATCAGATTCAGATTCACCATTTAGGCCAAACAAGAGCTCAGTGGTTGAGGCTAAACAGTGGCAGATTGAGAGATACTCAGGTGAGTAATAAGCCCAAGATGAGCCTGGATGATCCAAAATCAATGAGGGCAGCTTAGCTGATCCAGGACTTGCAGTGCTGTTGCAATGTTACATCTTTGCTTTGTAACTTCCTTCTTCCTTTGTGCATCCCACACTCTTTATTTAAAAGCCTTTACCCCCAACTCCATTTTTGATAGCAGTTGCCCAAGCACTTTGGGTTTTGAGCCAAAGCTTCCCAAATTCTGTCATCAATATTAAATTCTTTCAAAATCATCTTCAATGTACTTTTGAATCCTTCCCTTTGTCCATCATGCAGTTGAGCACCTGCCACAAGCTTTCCATAGAACTGGGAGACAGTTGTCCAACATTCTGGCAGCATGGCTAGCCTACTGATACCTGTCATTGTATCAAGATTGCAACACCTAGAGATGGTCATCCATTCCTGTAATGCTGTCACATGTGACTATTTCCTCCTAGTATTCAAGCACTTTATGGATCTAAAGAACAATACAAAATGAAAACAAACAAAGAAATAATCAGGAAACACATGATAGAGTTTCTTGTTTTTGTAGAAAAGTAGAAAATCTCATTGGTACAGGGAGACAGGGAGAAATCTCAATAATGAATCAATACTCGGAAAATCTTCAGGAACGAGACAATTTTTAAACTACTCTGTATATCTCTAAGTTTATGGTAGATGGTTTACTTTAACAAACCAGTAAACATATCAACTTGTGCAAACCTTTGGAGAAGAACCCGGAAGATGAATCATGGCAACTGGACTTCTTTTCTTGTGAGATCAAAACATTTCAGTACTCATCATAAGAACATAAGAACAGCTTTGCTGGAACAGGCCACAGCCCATCCACTGTCTCACACGGTGGCTCACCATTTGCTTCAGGGTATCCCCAAGCAGATGTCTTCACCTGCTTACAATAATGGCTTTGAGAGATATCCTGTCTATCTCTCCAACTCAGAGGTTGTCCTTAGGCATCCATAATGATAACCATTGATACCGTTGTTCTCCATGAACTTGTCTAATCTTTTCTTAAAGCTGCCAAGTAGCTTTGTCAGTCTGAGGAGCATTGATCCAAGTCTTCCAAACTATGGTTTACCTTGGTTTCATACCACCCTGGTCTGAATAGGCTTATAAGGTGGACAATGACCTGGGTTCTGTTGTCATGCTGCCCTTTCATCAATCACCAGGCAAATCAGATAGCCTTCACACGTCCAACAAGATGGCCACAGCTAATGACCCATACATACTTGGTGTTGGGAAGGGTTGCATAGGTGGGACTGTCACACACCCTGGGCCATTGTCCATCTAACAAGCTTGTTTAGGTCATTGTGCATCTAATGAGCCTATTCAGGCCACTGCCCTTCTAATGAGCCTATTCAGACCTGGGTGGTGTGAAATGGAGGTGAACTATAAATTGGAAGCCTCACACCAACATTGCTCAGACTGACAAAGCTACTTGGATGAGTACTGAAATGTTTTGATCTCACAAGCAAAGTCCAGTTGACATGATTTAACTTTCAGATAACCTCACCTGGATGACTGAGAATCTTCACAGATATTTTGAAGACGCAAGTTAATTTATCTTTGACTAATTTTTGCATCTACTGCTTTTCTCATGTTTTAGTAGATACTAATGATTCACTATTTTAAATATTTGCAATCTTAAATTTGTGCAATTTATGGTCTTAGATATTATTATTTTTTAAACTTGGTTTTATGTGAATTGCTAGCCATCTGAATTCTTACAAAGAAAGATGAAATACATGATCTAATATATTATCATCACCATCATCCAATGGAACTGAATCTGTTGGGGGAAACACACCTTTTAAAAGAGAAAGGCCACTACCGCACTTCCTTGAGCAGCTGCTTTTTATTTTGTATGGCCTTATCTCCTCCCACGTTCATGTGGTTGCTACAGCAGTTCGGCAGTCCGCACTTCAGCAGTGGCTTAGCAATTGGCTTCCCCATTTGCACTTGGCTGAACTGCTTTAAACTACAACAGGGAAATGGCAGAAACGGAGAAAACTGAAAAAAGGCAGTGTAGTATGTCTGCAAATACAACCAAATTGCTTTAAAAGGGGTGCAGGAACCAATTTAAAAAAACACCACCCCCAGTGGAGTCAACTCCTCTGTAAGTTTCATTTAGTTCACACTAGCTTACTTTAATTGGCCCTTGCTACAATACATAGGTCAAACTTAAAGGGGGGGGGGCGTTTTAATCAATAGAGCTTACAGAGGAGTGGACACATCAAATCCCCACTTAGATGGATCTACTACAGTGCAAGTTACTATGCTGATCAACAGGACTTTCAGCCATATATCTGAAAAAGTGGAAAGGCTTCCACCGTCATGTTCCTCTGCAGTTCTGTCTGTTTCTCAGACACCACCACCACCGCTACTATTCTCCTTTTTGAAAAAGTTTCCTAAGAGTACAAGGTACAAAAAGAGTATGAGGTACAGAAATAAACATATTGTTTGATGCCTTTTGCAAAGACTCGCATTGCCAAATTCCATCACAATGCTAGGGATTGTGTCTCTCAAAGCCTTTCCTCTTCGCAATAAGATAGAATATTACAACAACTGAGATGCAGATCGATTATTTATTTGTGTGTTCACAAGGTGTTCAGTTTGATGGGAACCAGTTTCCAAACTGTCAAGGAGACCGACAGAATACAAACAAAGTCACATGCACTTGCCGCATTGCTGAAAGTCCCGTAGAACTAGTTCCCTATCTGGCTGAGTCAGAATGCTTTACTGACGCTAATCAGCAGGTATCAAGAGATGCTCTGCTTTCTCCCCAGTGCCCAAAAGGATCAAAAAGGGTACAACACAGATCCAGAGAGACCCACGGGACAATATTGATTACACTGTAAGTAGCTTCCATTGGGAGATTGGGATTTATATAAAATGTGCCATTGGCTGAGATGTTGGATAACTTATACATTTATTTGTAATACTCATGAGAATGTGCTTGTATGAGGAAGACTTGTTCATCCCAATTCTATGGCAACATTTTTCGGGAGGATTAAACTAACCAAGCTATACGTAGGGGCCAGGGGTCCCTACACACACACACACACACACACACACACACACACTGAGAGAGAGAGAGAGAGAGAGAGAAGAACATATACAATAAAGGAAGCCCAATGGTACCTTGTATAAAGGAATTAATTCGTTCCAAATGAAATTCTGTTCAGCAATTTTTCCTTTGTACCAATTTCCCATTGAAATGCATTGAAAACAGATTAATCCTAAACCTATTTTTCTGTTGTATGGATTTGTCCCATAGGCAATTCTGTTAAGCGTTTTCCCCCTATCTCCGGAATTTTTTCCCTTTAGGTGGATTTTCTTTTAAACAAACTGCTTGTTATACAAGGGTCCACTCTATAAGCAATAATAGAATATATAAAATGTCCAAAAGTAGCAGAGACTTAAGAGAGAGGTGGAAAGGTATGTAATGAACTGAGATTTTTTTTTAAAGCGTTTAAAAATGGTTAGGGAATACACACCACTGACTGAAGTGTTGGAGATTTTTTAGCATCTCCATCTCCATTAGTAATATATCAAATCCATTCACAATTCTACTAGGGCAATAAATATTGGAAACACTAGAAGCAAAGCCTGGAGGAGCCATGCATTCCAAGTTTTAGAGATAATTAAGGAGTAATGTAGTGATAGCATTCTGACACTTAAAAAGCTACTCAAAAGGATCATTGTCCACCTTATCCACAGGTGGTAAAGCTGTAAACAATGGATTTGGGGGTAGAGTGCAAGAAGTAAGCCCAACTGGACAGGGTGGGAGTTACTTCTGAGTAGACTACAATGGATTGTACGGTAAGGTTAGAAAAGGTGAGTTAAAGGTTAAACGTTATTGTTGTAATGAAGTGGTAGGTAGGTGATCTGAATTCACTGGGATACCAGTGTTTTAAGCATTTCTGAGAGAACCTAAACATCTAATTGTGTGTAGTATTTTGGTGGAGCAAATGGATAAAACGTGGCTTGTCAAATCCCAAATTACAGATGAAAAATGACACTGTTACGTGTGGACAAGAGTCTAATTTCTCATTTAGCACAGGTCTTCTTCTTGCCCCTTGGAAGGAGCAAGGCAGCAGCTTGCTATTTAAAGTTGAATGGGCACCACCAAGGAACCGCTGATTTGGACCTATTGTCACAAATTAATGCAAGTTTTTTTTAAAAAGTCCAGTTGTGCAGAAAGCTTATTGAAATCAACTGAGAATCTGAATGGGTCGGTCCTCATTCTTACAACTGACAGACAAGTTCAACCTAAAGGTCGCAGCAGGTCCCATATCTAAACTAGAGGTAAAAAAAAATAATGCAAGCAATTTTGTACTTTCAAATCATTCTAAAATCTTAAACAGTTATTCTTCTAAATTTGCATGCTGCTGAATTTTCAAATAGTGTTCTCCAGTAACAAATGAGGGCAAAATGTATCAGCAAAACAAAAAAACAAAACAAAAAAACCCCAGAGAGTACAAGTTCCGCTTATATATCACCACTTAGCCCTTACAGAACTCTCTGGGTGGTTTACAAGTAATTATACGGACCCCAAATGTCGCCAAACCCCCCCCCCCCCGCCCCACAAGCTGGGTATTCATTTTACCTACCTCAGAAGGATGGAAGGCTGACTGAAACCTTGAGCTTGCTACCTGGAATTGAACCCCAGGTCGTGAGCACAGTTACAGCTGCAGTACAGCATTTTAACCAGTCTGCACCATGAGGTGAAATTGTGTCCATGAGGGGAAATGGACACATTTGGTATTTCATGCAATCCTTAAATGAAAATTCTCAACTCTTGGGGGAAAGGCAGTCAGTTACAATCCTCTGCCAGTCCAGAGAAGGGGCTATTTTATTGATATCCTCCAACAAGATTGCCATAATCATATGGCTGTGTGCTGTATGAATAGACTGTTGGACAAATTAAACCTTTGGTCTGAATTCTTATGGTTCTCAAGTTCATATGACAAAGGTTGCCAGAAGATGGACCTCATTTTCTCTGTAAATTGGACTCCAGCCTAAGTTCCATTGGGATAACTAACTGGGATAAAGTGATAATTTTCCATATATGAACTTGACTACTGACTGATTCTGAGAAAATAGGAAGGATTTTCTTCTAAGGGGGCTTGTACGTTATACTGATGTAACTAACAGCCACTCAATACTCCAATTCCACCTCTCACCTCCTACTTAGACCACCAAATGCCACTTGCTCACTTCTTGTTTTAGGGAGGAGGAGTTGCACCTAAAGATTATCCCCTGAGAAAAAGAAAGGAGGAGTCATGCGATACTTTGGCTCCAGCCTATTTATTATTACCAAAGTGTCTAGAGAAATACCCTCATACACTATGGTCAGAACCCTGTCGTATTTCACGGCTGTGAAAGGGTAACTGGCAATTGTACTAGCACTGGTAGGTATTTTACCAGGTCTCCACCACACATATGGTTTTCCATTGCTTGCAGAACCACTCACACCACCAGCTGTACAATGGACACTTCATATTGTGGGCAGCTACACTTATGTAGCTGCCCACACACACACACACAGGTATTTGCAACATGATTTAACCTGAGAAAGTATAATAACATGGTTGTGTGAATCCCAGGGATTTGTGGGTTGCATATATGTATTCCTGGACTTGAAAGACTGTACCCAGATAACCCAGATAATTATTTGAAAGACTGTACAAATAATGAACCAATTCACACACCCGTCCCTTAATTTTGTGTAAAATCCCCCCCCTGAAAAAAACTTTCTTTAAAAAATGGAGTAAGAAAACTTGTGATGAAAGGGCAGCATGATAAGAGGTAGACAGATTGTGCCTAAAGTCCCCTACTCCTGTTGACAGAGGGATTTTCGATACACACATGAATGGCTTCCCTGACCCCTCTCTCGAACCATCCAATATTTGACAGAGAATATAGGTGATTTGTATTGTTTGTGTATTGAAAACCCCTCTCTCAATAGGGGTAGAAGACATAGGCACAATCTGTCTACCTCTTATCATGCTGCCCCTTCATCGATCTCCAGACAAATCAGAAGCACTTCACACCTCTACCCAGCAGTCCATGGCTAATGACCCATACTTAATGGACATTGGAAAGGGTTGCATAGGCTGGACTTTCACACACCCCAGGCCATTGTCCATCTAACGAGCCTATTCAGACCAGGGTGGCGTGAAACCAAGGTGAACTATCATTTGGAAACTTCGTACCAACTTTCCTCAGACTGATGAATATAATGGGATGAGTAGTGAAATTTTTCTGTCTCACAAGAAAAGAAGTCCAGTTGCCATGAATCAGCTTCTAGATAACTTCAACTGGATGACTGAGAATCTTCACCAACTTATTTATATTTTATTATTTGACCTCTTCACTCCCTTCTCTCTCTCCTACTAAGCTGCATGTACTTATATCACCAACCTTCACGCCTGTTCTACTGTGGCCTATGCATCACATGCAGTTTTGTCTCACAGAGGCTCCCGTGAGGAAAATTATGTTGAGTAAGAGTGTCACCCTCTGGTGGGAACTGGTAATAGCACCATGGCTACAAGCAGATGCTAGGAAGTGAGCCATTTGATTTTTGCAAGAGCAGAAAGCATGCTTTCAATGTCAGACTGGCCTCTCCAATCTATAGCATGGAAATAATGATATTAGCCTTCTTTGCCATTTAGTTATGAAGGATCAGCCAAATAATGAGCATGAAGCAACAATGTAGCAATCCATCTGAAGAGCCCAGCATCTCTCAATTCTGCTTTGGTCAGATTTCAGCTGAAATACCGGGTTGAGTTCTTGGCATTTGGCACCACAGTTTGAGAGGGATATCAAGACACTGGGGTATATTTAAATGAGGGTGTTAAATGTAATGAGTGGCCTGGAGACCATATCTTGTGAATAAAAGTTAAATGAGCAGAGATAAGAAAGAAATGAAACATTTTTTAAAATACAGTAGGACTGATTCAGTTATCCACGATTGCAGAGGAAAAAATAAATAATTCAGCAGCTGCAAAGCAAGCTACCAACATAAACAGCAGATGTAAAGCAAGCTACTGTCATAAAACAGCAGCTGTAAAGCAAGTTACTATCACAAAACAGCAGTTTTGGGGACATTTTGGTGTTCTCTCTTATCCATGGTTTGCATTATCCACGGGAAGGTTTCGAACCAATCCCCAGCAGATACTGGGGTCCTACTGTACATTGACTGTTGCTCTGGTTATTGACCTTTGTTAGAATGGACATCAGGGTTTCCTACAATGATACGTACGTAGTATGCCAACTAACATCCCTTTTAAAGGTAGACTTCTAAGTCTTATAAATGTTTTCATTTCCCCCCTTTTTATTTTTTGGTAGAAGACAAGATGAAGACCATATTGTTTTTGTCCCTTGTAATTGTCGGGATCTTTGCTAACAACAGTCCTTATCCATACAATTCTGGCTATCCAGAAGACAATGGCAACAGTTGTGACAACAGGCTCCAGAATGATCCATTCGCCAACCATGAAAACCAGTTCAATCGAGGTGCTCGGACACCCCATGAGGTGCTTGTCAGCAGCAATTCTGATTTTGCCTTCAAGTTCTTCAAGAGAGTCGCTACTAACGGAGGCCTGCGGAACAATTTCCGCAAAAGGAATATTGTCTTCTCCCCCATGTGTATCTCCTCTGCATTTGCAATGCTGGCCTTGGGTGCCAGGGCCAACACCTTAGATCAGATCCTCAGAGGACTTGACTTTAGACCATCGGAGATCCAGGAGAGGATGATCCATGAAGGTTTCCACGATCTCATCTACATGTTAAACAATGGGGGGTCTGGCCTGCAAGTGGAAATGGGCAATTGCCTTTTTGTAGAAAACCACCTGCATCCGCAAGAACAATTCTTAACAGGACTCAGAACGATCTACGGAGGAGACATCTACATGGAAAACTTCAAGAACACAGAAGAAACTGAACAGCACATCAACAACTATGTGGAAAGGAAAACCCACGGAAAGATTGCCAAGCTTGTGGATGAAGTTGATCCTATTACAGAAATACTGCTGGTGAGCTATATTTACATGAAAGGTAAGTCAAGGAGAGGCTTGTGGTCTCATTTCCTCATTCCTCAGCTAAGCTAAGTGACACACACTGAGCCCAGTGACAATAAAATCACAAGGGTCCAGCTTAAAACAAAAAAGACACAAATTTAAGCATACATACAAGGCACATGCATGCATTAACTATTCTGCCCTCCAAGAGGAGCAGGTTTTTCTGCTCCACTGACGGAGCTCCATTTATTTTCAGGTGGATTCCAGTGAATCAGTTCTGCATATGTGAATGTCATTGCTCTGTCTGTCTGTCTGTCTGTCTGTCTTTTCAACAGGCGCTAGTCAGCCAAGCGAACACTTCCTTCTCTCCTCTTTCATCCACTGCCATCTTCCTCCCCTTCTGCCCCATCCTTCAACCAACCTCTTCTCCTCAACTTCCTCAAATCCTTCTTGTTTTCTCAGTCACCTGCCACCACCCTTGACCCTTTTCATTTTCCCACCCCTGCTTTCGTGCCCATCTCTATCCAGTATATTAAAGGTATGGGAGTCTTAGGGGTCCATTCCTGGGACGCACATTTTTTAAATTCCAGGTCATCTTATATATAACAGTCATGGCATGGAGAGAGTTTCTCGAAGAACTGGAGCTCAAAGGAAAGTGTGGTTCCTTCTCCTCCATTCGTTCATTCTCTATGTCAGGGGTGAGGAACCTTCAGCCCTCCAGATATTTTGCAGCTCCCAGAATTCCAAGCATATATTGCCAATGACAAAGGACTATGGGAATTGTGGTCCAAAACAAAGGTTCCCCACCGCTGCTCTAAGTGAAAGTCTTGGGTTTCCTGTATTCAGAGGGGTGCAGGAAACATCCTCATGTTTCCCTCACTGTAATTCTAAATCTGTCTCTCTCCTCTCTATATGTGCATATCTCTCTCTCTCTCTCTGTATGTGTGTGTGTGTGTGTGTGTGTGTGTGTGTGCACTGTATTTGCCAGGGGGGGGGACCCTTTCTCCTTCCCCCCTTGTCCTCTTCCCCCTTCTTTTCTGTTCTTCCTCTTGCCTCCCCTTGGCAAGGAGATGAAGGTGGGGTGGTGGCAGCAGCATTGGGGGTGGCAGGGTGAGAACACACATACACATGATCATAAATGTTTTGAATTCAGGCTAAAGTCCATGCAACTGAAACACGCATCCAAAACATAGGATTGCTCTGCCAATTTGTTATGTGGTGTTTATAAGTTCAAAATGTTGTACTTCCTAGTTGCAAAGCATCAGTGCCTCTATCAACCCTTGCATACCTTTTGGTTCTAGCCAAGGGCCCATCTAGTCCACCTTCCTGTATCTTAGAGTGGCCCCACCAGATGCCTTTGGGAGTACATGAGACAACTGGATACCTGTCTCCTGATGCCATTCCCCGATGAACTGTGGGATGACTCAGTGGATTTATTTACATTTATTTATTTAACAGATTTCTATCCCGCCTATTTCCTCAAAATGACCCAAGGTGGATTGCATAATAAAACAGTATTTAGAAGCTAAAACACAAGAAATATACAATATACAAATATATAAATATTTAAAAAGAATTAAACAAGTATATTAAAATAGTAATAAGATAAATATTAAAACAATCTTAAAACAGAACACAATGATCCACTTAAAACTCCTTTCAAAGCACCATTCATTAAGGAGAGTTCTGCCTGATCCTCTCCTGCGTAACCACCGAACACACCTGTCAGGGTGGTAAGACTGAAAGGCCTCCCCTGTTGATCTTAGTGCCCGGACAGGCTAATAGGGGGTGATGGGGAATGTTTAGATAAGTTGGACCCAAGCCATTTAGGGCTTTATAGTTTAAAACCAGCTCTTTGAATTGTGCCCCAAAACGGATCAGCAGCCAGTGGAGCTGTTGTAACAAGGAAGTTAGATGTTCCCTATAGCCAGGCTCAGTTAACAATTTGACTGCAGCAGTTTCCAAACTGTTTCCAATGACAACCCCACATAGAGTGTGTTATACTAATCCAGCCGGGATGTAGCTAGGACATGTGTCACCATAGCTAAGTCAAACCTCTCAAGAAACAGGCGCAGCTCACGCACTAGTTTTAATTGTGGTTTAGATCACAAGTGTTGACCAAAAAATTGTGTGTATTAAGAATAACGAGATTGGGGAGGCTGCAGGTGGGACTGGTAATACTAGTCTTTAAATGTCTCTCCTTCAAAGTCTTACAGCACAGATATAGGATGGGAGACACCTGGCTGGAAAATAGTAGCTGTGAAAGGGATCTGGGAGTCTGGGTGGACCACAAATTGAACATGAGCCAGCAGTGTGATGCGGCAGCCAAGAAAGCCAATGCAATTCTTGGTTGCATCAACAGAACCATAGTATCTAGATCAAGGGAAGTGATAGTACCACTCTATTCTGCTCTGGTCAGACCTCATCTGGAGTACTGTGTCCAGTTCTGTGCACCTCAATTTAAAAAGGATGTTGACAACCTCAAGGGGGTACAGAGGAGGGAGATCAGGATGGTTGAATGTCTGGAGGAAATGTCTTATGAGGAACAGCTTAGGGAACTGGGAATGTTTAGCCTTTCAAAAAGAAGGCTGAGGGGTGATATGATAGCTATGTTTAAATATTTGAAAGGATGTCACATTGAAGAGGGGACTAGTTTGTTTTCCAATTTCCATGGCTTCACAGAGTAGGACGCAGGGCAATGGTCTCAAACGATAGGAAAAGAGATTCAATTTAATCATTAGGAAGAACTTCCTGATGGTTAGTGCTGTTCAGCAGTAGAATATCCTGCCACGGAGGGTGGTGGAGTCTCCTTCTTTGGAGGTTTTTAAGCAGAGGCTGGATGGGCATATGCTGGGAGTACTGTGATGGGGGTTCCTGCATGGCAGGGGGTTGGACTGGATGGCCCTTGAGGTCTCTTCCAACTCTATGATTCTATGATTCTATGATTCTAAGAGAGATGCTGTAAGTCAGTTCTGACTTCATGCCACACCACACACAGAGAGAATTGGGTTTTAATATAACTTAGCGGTTTCTGTTAAATGGCCTGTGTTTTCAAGGTAAAAGCAACCTGCAAGGTTTGTAATTCCAGCCACTAAAGTTAGCATAAAAACTAACTCTTATCTAAAGCCTTAAAAATAACTCCTATGAGAACGAGGGAAATGCAGCCACTTTTGATCTGGATGGGAATAGCAGAATAAAAGATCAGAAATATTTTCAGATGTAAAACATTTGGGATATTCCAATGTTCTAACTATGGTAGGGTTAGTCAGTACATAAATTAAATGATCAGGCATGGGATCTATAATTTTCTGCTGGTCATCAGAGCAGAGGCATATAGATTGCACAGATGGCAATACAGAAGTACATCGGCAGAGTATCTGAGTCACCAGCAGAATTAAAACTCTAATTTTTCTGCACTGTTCTAGTCCAGAATATGGGGAACTGCATGTTTTATTATATATTTCATTATTTTAATACATTTATGCCCTGCTGCACAGCCAGAAGTGCCTCCCTAATAGTTTTTAAATTAAAAGGTCTCTGGTCCCAATTACATAATCTGGAATCATGCAATACAAAAGGAAAAATGCGATGAAGAGAGCAAAGAAAAATAAGAAACTCAGCCATTGTTAATTGTGATGTTAGATGTTTCCTCCTCTTCCTTGTTTTGCTGCTGTTGCTGCTGCTGCTGCTGTGAAATTCATGATTCCTTTAGCTATCTCAGCTAACAATACAAAAGCTGGGTTTATCCTCTTGGCTTTTACGAGGAGTACAGGACTTAAAGTGTTCCAGCACTAATTAATTATAATCGCAGTAAGGAACAGTGCCCTTTCTCATAGAGTCGTGTCACACTACTTAAGAATAACAAGAAATGAATTACAAACAGTATACTTGTAAATCAGGAAAACATTATTATCTTCATATTACAGATTAGAAAATAAAGGGTGTGTAGCAATATTAAATGGCATGCCCAATGATTTGCAGAGACTCAGTGTTAGAAGAAGGATGAGGGAAATCAAGAACACATCTCTCCTCAGGAGTTAAACAAAACAGGTTTCGTTGTTGTTATGTGTCATCAGATTGTTTCCAATTGACTAGAGGATGATGTGAACAGTTTCTTCCACCTGAAAAGGCCTATGAAAGAGAAATTGGAAGCACCTTTAAGGCTAATTTGTTTTTATTTTAAGTAGAGATGGGCACAAATTAAAAAAATGGCACTTCGGTTTTTCGTTTGTCGTTGAGAGGTCTGTTTCGGTTCATTTCCGTTTGTCTCGAATTTTTCTGTTTTCCCGTTTGTCGTTTCTACCTGCTTTTTGCGTGATTTTTAAAGCATTTCCATGAGCGGACATCCCCCAGCGCCCCAGACCAGAGGGAAAACACTAAAAAAATGGATGCTGGCAGAGACACAGTATAGACTAGGTACGCAGGGAGGCTGCAAAGGCAGTGGCGGGCGTTGCCCAGGGTGCTTGGCAGCCGCAGAGTGACTGCACTGCGGGGCAAGGGAGGGTACTCACCGAGAGGTACACACGCACGCACACAGGGAGGCTGCAGGACTGAAGCTAGAGTCGCAGAGACAGCAATCCCACCCTAACTCCCACCGGAGACTGCAAGGAGGACAGGGGCTGCCAGAGCTTTTTATGCCCTCTGTGGCTGCCAGACCTGCCCAGTCTGCAACCTGGGCATGCTATTGGTTGAACATGATCCCATCACATGGCTTGCCTCCATTTTGTGGCTGGTGGCGACATCCATTTTAAAGGGAAAAGAAAAATACATTGCGACGGGAGAAGACAAAAACAAACGTTTTAAGGACCCCAACCCCCTGGTAGGTAATAATTTCAAATAATCATCGCATTATCGCTGCATTTTTACAGATGTCCAGGGTGTTTTAATACCCAAGAAATCAATCAATATTAGGCATATGGGAGCCATTTTGGGTCGATGTCCCCTAACTCCCCTTAAAGGGAAAAAATACAGTGATCTGAGAAAAGACATACATGCACCTTTTAAAGACCCCATCCCCCCTGGTAGGTATTATCAGACAATATAAATAATTATCGCTGCGTTTTTACGGATGTCCAGGGCGTTTTTTAACATTTAAAACAGCTCATTTCATTGCGCGTCGCCATTAACGGAAACGAAACTTAAGGACCACAATTTTCGTGGTTCTGTTCGTTTCGTTGCATTTTCATCACAATTTTCATTTGTCGTTTTGTTACGTAACGGAACGACTAACGAATAACAGAAACGAAAAAATGTTCGTTCCGTGCCCATCTCTAATTTTAAGGTTTCATATGTGTACAATTTTATATCAAATGAAAGAAAACCAGTTAATTTTAAAGGTGTTGAAACACTCCCAACAAGTATCTCTTGTGCTACAACTGACTAAGATGGCTACCAGCTCACCTGCCTTTTGCTGCAGAAGCCTAACTAGAGATGGATGCCAACGGCCCCTCAGTGGTTCATACCAGTTCAGCCATCTGCCCAACAGGTTCAATGTGTTTGCAAGCCCTGCCTTCTCAGATGGGCACCCAACTGGACAAAGCATGCCAACTACCCTCCCTCGCCTCCTTTGGCCTGTCTCTCTGAGTGGGCACCTTCTGGAGGAGGCGGGGCTATGAAACACGTGAGAACACCTGTTGGGCTTATGGCCAAACTGGCATGAACTGCTGTCAATGCAGTAGGAAAATGTGGCCCCATAGCTAAATTGATGGTATATAAATAAATAAGTAAATACATAAATAAGCATTGCTTGACTTTCTCTGCTGCTAAGAAAAAAATATTATTTTGGGCCAGGTAGAAGTTCTTCCATTGTCCTTAGAAACTTATAAGAACTTCAGCCTGGCCCAGAAGAATATTTTGTTTAGCAGCAGAGAGAGTTGCTGAATGTTAATTGTGTGAGCAAAGCCACTGTGCTCGGTGTTTGCGTAGATAGAAACATGCATCAACCTTAATGCTGGCGATGAAGTGTTTTGATTAGAGATGGGCACGACTCAGAAAAAAAATTTGTTTTCGTTTTTGTTTTCATCTAGGGGACTGTTTCGTTTCATTTCCGTTTTCGTGAGCTAATTTTCAAATTTTTTCGTTTTCATTTCGTTACATAACGAAAACAAAAAACGAAAACGAAAACGAAATTTTTTTCATTTCTTCCCATTTAGCTCCATTAAGTGCTTTTCCAGTAACGAAAAACGAAAAACGGGTCAAAATTAGTCGTTTCGTTTCCGTTTCCGTTCCATTTTTGAACCGTTTTTCATTTTTCGTTTCGTTACGTAACAAAAACGGAAAACGGAAACGGAAACGAAAATTTCGCTAAGTCATGCCCATCTCTAGTTTTGATAAATGGGCCACTTCAGAGCTGGTCTGCCTCAATTAGGATCCTCCTGACCCAAGTCATTGGGGTGAACATTTCAAAACCTGAATCATAGAATCCTGAAATTGGAAGGGGCCTATACAGCCATCAGGTCCAACCCCCTGCTCAAGACAGGTATACAAATCATACTATGTGGTTGTCTAAATTCCTCTTGATTGCTTCCAGTGTTGGAGCACTCACAACCTCTTAAGGTAATTGGTTCCATTGCTGTACTGCTCTAACAGTTAGGAAGTTTTTCCTGATATTCAGCCAAAAGATGGGCTCTCTTAACTGGAGGCCATTATTGCATGTCCTGCACTCTGGGATGAAGGTCTGTGTCTTCAACTGGCGACCTTGGTGGGGGAGGAACAATTTAAATTGTTCTTTAAAAGTTAACTGTAGAACTAACAATAATCTTAGAACTAAAGAGTTCAAAGGGACTCTATGGATCCTTGAGTCTAGCCCAGGGGTCCTCAACCTAAGGCCCCGGGGCCGGATGCGACCCCCAAGGTCCTGAATCTGGCCCCGGGACCAATTGCAACCCCCCACCTACCCCCTGCTTTGCGAGCAAGCCAGCCTCCGCAGCTGCTTCTATTGCTGAGGCAGTTCAAAGCAGTGGGCTATGTCGCTTCTCCCACTCCCCTCAACTACTACCCAGATGATCAGCATGCTGATCTAGCATGCTGGCTAGCGGGGCATTCAAAGTGGGAGGGCTACGGCAAGGTCGCCCACTCCCTCCCCCTTCTTTCCATATTGGCCTTTTTTGGGACTGTGGTCTGGCCCCCAGTGGTGTCTGGGGTGTGGTGGACCGGCCCGCTGTTTGAAAACTTTGAGGACCCCTGGTCTAGCCCCTGTTAAGGAGACACAGAGGAGAAATCAAAACTCCCAACTTATATATAAACCACTGAGCTGTCCACCACCAGTCCAAAAACCTTTGTCAAATTTCCAGCAGTACCAACCCCGTACAAGTGGATCATGTCTGCCAAAGTGTAGAAAAATAAGAGCATATTTTGTAATATAGACCTTTAACATTTAGTGGTGGTGTTTTTTAAAGGAGAGGAAATGTCAAAGACATGTTAATTTTTTGTGGGATTTATGACACTTTCAAGGACAGCTGCTTCTTCGATCAGGAGTAAAATGTTTCAGATGACGATGTACAAGGAACTGTGTAAGACAATCATTATATTATGTTGGAAAAAAAGATATGCATCTGAAAATAGAAAAATGTTGACTAGGAGTAGCTTTATGTGACAAGTTCAACACATTTCAATAAGACAGGAAGATTGGTTTATGGTGAGATCTAAAATTGGACAATAGAATGTTTCGTTACTCTTGCCATTCAATTTGGAACTATCTGCATGATCTGGAAGTTGAATCATGGCAACTGGACTTCTTTTCTTGAGAGATTGAAATGTTTCGCTGCTCATCCAAACAGCTTCGTCAGCCTGAGGAAAGCTAGTTGTGAGTCCTCCATTTCATAGTTCACTTTGACCTTATGTCACCCCAGTCTGCAATAGCCTCATAAGATGGACAATGGCCTGAACAGGCTCATTAGGTAGACAATAGTCTTACTAGGCTCATTAGGTTGCCAATGGCCTAAGGTGGGTGAAAGTCAAACCTTTACAACTTTCCCAACACTCATTAAGTATGAGTCGTTAGCCCTGGCCTTCCTGGTGGAGGTGTGAAGTATTTTCGATTTGTCTGGGGATTTTTGAAATCACTGCCTGATAAATAGCAGATAGACTGTGCCTGAGGGCTCCCCACCTCTGTTGAGAGATGGGTTTTCAATACACACATGAGTGTCTTCCCTGACACGTCTCTCAAACCACCTATCTTCTCTGTTTAATATCCTTATCTTTGAATGAGTGCCCTTTGTCCTTGAAGTGGAGGTGTACAGCTGATTCTGGTCATGAGCTGTTGCCCCTCCTATGTTGGGCCATCCTCCTGTTTAATGGCTGTTTAGTTTCTCCAGTGTAGATGTTTGCACAGTCCTGACTGCATTGGACTTCATATACTATATTCCTTCTATACAATGTATAATCTGTATGATGATGGAACATATATCTTGGCAAGAAAGCTGTCAAGTTCAAAATACAATAGGATCCTTGTATTTGAGGGAATTGGTGCCATGCCCATCATTTCCCTAGATGTAAAACAAAACAAACTAAAACATAAATAATAACGAATAAACACGGACACTTTGTATTTGTATCCCTGGGGAAATGAATACAAAGTTTGGCACCACAGCTGCCAGGGAGGTTTGTTCAGTCTCCCCAGAACTGGCCTTCCATCATCAGTTGGCATGGGCCATCCTCATCATGAATGCACCAATTGTAGAAATAGCCTAGCCAGTTCTCCCTTGCTTCCTCACACAGCAAATTGCTCAACAGCTAAGTGGGCTGACTCTTCATCCCGTCTTCTCACTGGAGTGTTTGCCTGTGTGGGGAGGTTCACCAGGTTTCCTCCATGTTTGTTGCAGTCCTATGGATAATGGTTGTGTGATGTAAAGTGACCATTAAGCAGGCCAACTGGTACCTGTGATGCTACACTTCATATTCGTCTCTTCAGGGATACAAATGTGAACAGTCCAGGTCTAATAGTTAGCCATATACCAAGTACTGTATCATATCTGGCTCAACCTAGTAGTACTGTAGTTCTAATACTTACATCATGGAAATGTGCATTTCTGGGATTTTCTTTTAATATTATCACACCACAGATAAGCGATACTGCAGATACCAATCCTACAAATATGGGTGTTGCCAACCTAAGCAGACTTAAGGTAACTGTGGTTCTTGGAGAAACGATGTAAAACCACTATTGCTCAAAATTCATCCCCAACACAATTGACTCACTATAGTCAATTGTGTCCCATAATTCCTGCATTTTAGAAAGCAGAGACACTTTGTTAAAATGTGCTGTAGAATTATTAGAAGATGGACCTTTCAGTCCGCAAAGCACATTTCTTCCCTTCTTTCTCTCCTGAGCCCTGAGTTTTTTCACAGACACCAATTTAATGGTTCATCATTTTAAAACTTGAATTTTAAATGAAACTGCAGCTATGATCAGTAAGGAGCCCATTTCACTTTGAGAAGCACCTGAATGATTTCAAAGGGGTCAAATTTTGAATGGACTTTTGTCTTTAATATGTCTGAATCTATATTAAATAGCAGTGAGAGATTGGAACCTGAGTGCCTAGGGACCATATGAGGATCTTTAGGTGTTGTTCAGTTTCTCTCTGCTGTGAATACTGTAATAAGAAAAAAAATAATTGTGTTGTTTTGTCACTCAAGGCACCCACCTTTTTCCTGTCTTTTGTGCAGCTGTCATTCCATGTGCTACACAGTGTACCTCCCTTTTTGTTTAAAGTAGTAAGTGGTATAGCACTACAGCAATACATGAACCGAGCACAGATACTCCCTTACATTGAAATAGTACTGAATCACTTTAAAAAAATGAGAGGAGGAAAACAGAGGAGAGGGTTTTTCCACTGTCATTTTTAACAATTGACTGCATACGCTTGTCTGATCTTCTTCTTAGTTGAGCAGCAGACTGATCTTGTACATTTAGCTTGAAATTCAGAACACATGCTGTAAAGTGTCCCAGAGCAAGGCCAGTTAGAAGAAGTCAACATGCATGACTACTGCATGATAAACTAATTGCAGTACTGCTTATTTTTACAAAATGTTGAAGAAAGCCAAACGGCACTGAACTTGAACATTCAGTCTCATGCCATTTGGCACTGAATCACATTGTGGAACAAATTGAGTTCCACTGATGGAGTCAGTCCTGGATTTCGAGATGCTCTGTTATGGTGTTGTGAGATTGTGACATGCCTCATCATGATCTATCGTTACATAAATTCTATCATTATATTTTAGAAAGAGAAGGAAAAATAGTAAAGAACAACAAGAAAGCAAGAGGAAGAAAAGACAACAACAGTGAATCTTGAAGCTTGCATGTTTTATTTGGCATACACGTTTTGGGACTGTAACCCACTTCTTTAGGAAGAAAGAAGGAAAAACGGGATGGAGGAATGATCTACATTTAGAGAGTACATGGGAAAATGGGGAATAGGGAATGAACAGACTGATACTACATAAGACAAAAATTAATAGTGACTCCCATGTTACACATAGAAGTTCAAGACACACCGTCAGTTGTGAAATGTTAAACACCCCAAATGTTTCTAAATTCATAGCCTCTTGTCTATGTAGGACAGAATATGTATAGAATACAGTTGTCCCCCGCCCTTTCGTGGTTCATATACTGCGGTCCCGGTATATAACAGGTCCACAGTATATGAAAAAAAGGCCTCCTGAGGTAATGAGGAAAGGCCTTCCCAGGCCCGACAGAGCACCAAAAGTGCTTCCCTGCAAACTGGAAGTGACTTTTAGTAAACCAGAAGTGACATCCAAATCACTAGAAAGCACTTTTGGGGCCTCCGAAGCCCCAGGAAGCCCCTTGCAGGCCCGTCCAGAGCAGTGCCAGGCCTGGGGTAAGTACAAGAGCCCTCAGAGAGACCCCCCCCCACAGTCTTGAACCGACCCTGCATCCACATATTGCGGATTTTCAATTATCGCAGGTCAGGTCGGGTCCCTAACCCCTGCGATAGGCGGGGTTTACTATAGCTATGAGTTCTTCAAATAACACCAACACATTCTTTTTTTGTTTTGTTTTGTTTTGTTTATTTATTTTCTGGGTAAGGGACATTACAAGGAGCAAATTGGGTATGTTGAAAAAGGGTTAAAAAGGAAGGGTATGGGTAAGGGAAAACGGGGGGTGGTGCAGGTTTATAAGGCACATTACACTTCTTCAGTTTCATATTTCATATATATACTGTACAGTGTACATATTAATTAGGACTTATATAGCTAGTATATACAAACAAAAGTTTCTGGCTGTTGACATGTTTCAAATACAAACTTAATTGTCTTTTTTTCTTTAACCACAAATAGAACTTTCCCCAACTTTCCTGATGTTTTAGTTTCCGTGGTGTTCCTAACCATTCCGACAGTTTGTCCATTTCTGCTGTTTCGAGGATTTTTGCTATCAACTCTTGTTCTTCTGGGATTATAGGTTCTTTCCAGTGTTTTGCATAAGTAACTCTTGCTGCTGTTTCCAACACATTATTCTCTCTGTCAGCCAAATGGAAGAAGCCTTTTGATCCAAAGTACACTCAGATGCACGACTTCTATGTGGATCCTTACACCACTGTGAAGGTACCTACGATGATCCAAACTGGCATGTTTGAAGTTGGACATGATGATCAGCGGTCCTGCACGGTTTTGAAAATGCCCTACGAAGGACATGCCACTTCATATTTTATCTTGCCAGACAAAGGGCAACTGCAGAAAGTGGCCAGCAGCTTATCATGTGGAGCTTTGAAGGCGTGGAAAAGAATACTGAAAAAGAGGTAACTGCTTCCAGCATCACGTCTGGTGCCATGCAATTTAGATATGAAGGTTAAGAACAATTTTGTTTGAAAACAAAGTGCATGTAGAACACCATTCTCTTTTTGCCTAGGATGGTTGATGTCATAATAAATATAGTATATTAGTTTTTAAAGTGGGATGAAATAATTCAGTACAAAAAAATGGGTTCCAGAGTTGACTTTGACTTTGGTTAGACCAGACAGCTGAATTATCCTATATATCCTGATTATAGACCAGTCTAGATTGTGTTACACAAGGCTGCTTTGAGGTGCAGCAAATTATTCGGGGAGACCTTTGTATCCTTATGCAAATGTTGGCCACATCACACCTCCAAGGCTTCTTACACTTTGAAGGGAAAGCTTCCCATTTCTGGAGATCAGCCACTTTGGTTCTATCTGAATGACCACAGACACTGGACCCAAACCAACTCAGAGCAAACCTATTTTTACCTTTAAAAAATAGTAGTTGACAACAAGGAACCAAAAAAGGGCAGGAACATCCTAGGGACCAGACAGTTTGCACTGCCACTTCCATTATGTGGTTGCAGGGTCTGCAGACCAATCTCAGGGACAAACTCTCATTAACTCACAGCTTTCGGTTGCAATCTTTAGCTGGAAGTAAGCTTCCTTGAATCGACCGGGATTTAATTCTGACTGAGTAGACATGTATTGAATAGAGATGGGCACGAAATGGGAAAAAAATCTGTTTCATTTCATTTTGTTTCTCGTTTGGGGAGAGAGGGTTCATTTCGTACAAAATGATTTTTTTTAAAAAAAAAAGTTTCATTTTTTCATTTAGTGCAACTTTTTGCTGCCCCAAGTGCCAATCAGCTGGCATGCGGGGCTTCAGGCGGCCAAAAAAGTTTTAAAATCCTGTGCTTTCCCCAGGGGAAAGCATGGGATTATTAAACTTTCTTTTGCCACCCAAAGCCCCGTGCGCCAGCTGATCGGTGTTTGGGGCAGCAAAAAAAAAAAAAAAAGAGGTTAAACTTCCTGCAGTTTCACCCCAATCGGGCACAGGGAAACCGCAGGCTTTTAAAACATTTTTAATGGTTGGGTGGGC
>JAHTLZ010000225.1:10005014-10027326 GCA_023846285.1 Phrynocephalus versicolor
ATTCTTGGTTAGCATAAGAGAAGCCATTTTAAGACCCTAGTCTACAGCATGGCACACTGTGAACAGAGTGAAAAGGGCCACAAAGTAGAAACAATTAGAAGTTTTAGGATATCTGAGGTATGGCAACATTTTCCTTTTTTTTTTTTTTTTTTTTTTTTTTTTTGAGGACTGGTCAGTTGGCAGTTGGCATATAGCAATGGAATCACATGGCAGCCATCATAATTCATACTAGGAAAGATAACTCATGGAGATTCCTGGCCAGATGGGCAGGGGGCGGACTCTGAAACCTATTTCCTCTCTTTCAAATGTAGTAAAATCTAATGTTTTATAAAAATGCCTTTCGGAATTACAGTATAATAGAAGGAGCTGCTGAATTATAGGGATTTTAGTCCAAAAATGCCCATTTAAAGATCTCTAATGTCAAGGTACAAAATCTGCTGAAGGCCATGGAAAAGAGCTGATGATTAGCTTTAACAACACTGAATGGATAAAAAATGATGGGGCACTGCAAATCACATATAATCAAAAGTTGTTTGTGAGAGAGTTCCTCCGCATCTCCAACTGCATCCTGAGACTGACCCGGTTTCTTTCTTTCTTTGCAGGCCATTCATAAAGCTATGATGATGATAGATGAAAGAGGAACAGAAGCTTCAGCAGCCTCTTCTATGGACATGGTGCCAATGTCTATACCAACTGTTCTCAAGTTTGACACTCCGTTCATAACTATGATAGTAGATGAAAAGACTCAGAGTATCCTCTTCATGGCAGAGATCCTAAATCCTGCTGAGAAGTAGCTAGGACAAATGGAAGGTTGGGATCTGGCTAAGGATAGCTGTCATCCCACTTGAGTTTTCCACTCTTCAAAGTGTTAGAGGACATAGACCACCGGACCCATAAAGTCCTACTATAAATCAACATGAATTTAATACATTGACTTATTCAACACAGGGTTGGCTGTTCAAGTTTCCTATTGAATTTTCATGTTAGGAAAAAAAATACATATAACTTCTCCTTAATAGAGGGAGCTCCTTAACTGCTAAAAACATCTGAGTGCACAGCTTTATTTTTGCTTCATAGAATTTCAAAATTGGCTTATTTTGTGTTGTGATTAGAACCTAAGACTTCAGTAGAAAACTCCTTTGAAGTCTTATTTCTAAAACATGAAAGTCTACCTAAATTACCTCTTGCTAGTGCTAAAACACTTTCAGCTCTATTCCTGATCTCACCATGATGTCTCTTTCTGCCCTTAATTGAGCCTTAGTGTTGGATTACTTGGGGAGAGGAGGAGAAAATTGAATAAAGTTAGTATTGCTTATAGATCTGGATAGTTTCCTCCATGCCTTGCCACATGGAATCTCCACTTAAAACCAGTTTACGTGATATGTGTATTCACTACCACCTCACAGAAGCAGCTTATTTCCTCAGCTTCTTTATTTGAGACATAGATTTGAAGGACACTTATACTGATATGCTTCCTATTAGGTCTGATTAATATTATTTGGTTAGGTTTTTTTCTGTTATAGCCCTAACTACTTGTGCTATGTTTCATCTATAGTAACTATTAGAGCCTCAATCACCATTTCTTCTGAAACATAGCAGCCAGGTGTATTTCTTAGTTCTTGTCCAAATATATTCCAAAACCAAGGTCAATATTATGGCTTCTAACGTGTGTAGGAGTATGTCTTAATTTGAGTATTGATACATTCATAGGTCCTAGATTTGCATTGCATTCTTACAGCATATTCCATCTGAGATTGTCTTGATAAAACACTGTTTGGAGATGTGCACTAAACATGTTTCTAAACCAGCAGCTCCCACTGTAAACAGTTCTTATAAAAACAATAAGTAACTATCAATTAGAATTTCTCATTAGCAATCTAAGTGCATTAATAAGAGGACAAATGTCACTAACTTGATGGTACTACATAATTAATCTGAGTATGCTTACGCAGCACGTTGCTTCAGCTAAGATGCTCCTTCTCCATATCCTGTGATGCTTGATAAGCATCTTGGATAAGTTTTTCTTTTGCTGGTAATTTGCTAATAGTTTAGCTTCATTACTAGTTAAGTGATAACAGGAAACCTTGACACATGCACTCTTTTCTGGTGGGAATTGTGTATTACGGCAAACACTTTTGGCTTTGCAGTTTGAAAGATAAACATTTGAAAAGTAAAATATTAATAAAAAATTTCTAATCAAGTGTGTCTCAGTTCAAGAATAACAAAATCATTTATTTATTCAAGTATTCCTAGATCTTCATAAAACATCAACAGGTGGTGTACAAGGAAAATGAATATCGCAACAGGCAATCAAAACATACATCATCAAAATATTAAAGCAAAACACTATTCTAGAACATAATTTATACTCCATTTTACAATTCAGATATCTATATCTATATCTATATCTATATCTATATCTATATCTATATCTATCTATAAAACCAGCTACTGGCATTAAATGCCAGCCAAGGCCTGGATGTATATAAAAGTGTTCAACATGTGCTGAACAGTTAATAAAGCCACATCATGTCTGCATTCATAAGAAAGGCCATTTTCAAAACCAGGTGTCACGAATTAGGGATAGGCACAAAATGAAAAATGAAGTGCTGTTTTGTCGTTTAGTTAGCTAACAAAACAAAACAAAACAAAACGAGAATGCAGCATTTCATTACAGATGAAATGAAACTGTGGTTTTTTTGTTAAAATGAACCAAGGACCCCGGCCTTTACAAGAAACCAACACAATGACTAGCATGTGCTGTCTGACTACCACAACACAACCCATTATAACACAAATTAGGAGTCACTCAGACTATAAACCATGAAGTAGAGAGCATTCCTACCTCCAAAGAAGCCAAGAAGAAGAAGGAAGACAGGCATCTGAAGACAGCACTTAAGGCCCGTGGATATCAAAAATGGGCCTTTAACAAGGCATTGTCCCATTCCTGAAGAACAATGGATCATCCTGAGACTCAGAGCCAATGGAAGGATTTGGTCATTCCTGACATGGCTGGCATGCCCACAAAGCTTAAAGGGATTTTGGCAAACACCACATACCCATTCACTTCAAGCCCTCAAATATTCTAAGGCAGAGTCTTATCCACTCAAAAGACCCGACACAAGAGTAGCTATATAGTATATGGGGTCCAATGCAGCGAGGTGTGTGCAGAACTCTGAATTAGACAAACTAAAAAGCCACTAAACATGGCTCAGGACAGGAAGAACAGTAGTTCAGGACCAGAATCAGTGACCTTCCTTCATGTGAAGGACAAAGGACCCTCATTCAAAGACGAGGATGTATACATATTAGACAGAGAAGATAGGTGGTTGGAGAGAGGAGTTAGGGAAGTCATTCATGTGTGACTTAAGCACCATCTGCCTCCCATTTATCGTACTGTCCTTTCATCAATCCCCAGGGTACTCAGCACCACTTCACACCTCCACCAGGAAGGCAACTGCTAAAGACCCATCTTTAACAGGTATTGGGAAGGGTTGCATAGGTGTGGCTTTTACACACCTCAGGCTATTGTCAGTGTAACAAGCTTATTAAGACCAGGGTGCTGTGAATACAAGGTGAACTATAAATTGGAAGCTTTCCACCAACTTTTCTCAGACTGAAGAAGCTACTTGATGGAGCAACAAGATGTTCTGATCCCACAAGAAAAGGAGTCCGGTTGTCATGACTCAACTCCCAGATATCCTTAATGAATTAATAACTGTTGTATACTCATTGTCTTCAACTTTATATATTGTCCTTCAGTGCTGTACGCCACCTTGGGTCCTTTCTAAGAAGAAAAGAGGGGTGAAAATATTCTAAATCTATCCATGAATCAATCACTCAATCTTGCAACAAGAAATCTGGCAATAGGAAGAGGAATATGCTTCTGCATTTCTCTCCAAGCAGGAGCAAGCAAGATTCAGTTCCCTAATATGTGCTAATTTGAAATCTGGGTGAAATGGTAGGTACCAATCCAACAGCAAGTTGGGAGGTAGGGTCCAGCACTTAAAGAGGGTATAGTCCCGCCTTTGGGACGCTGTATACAATTATACATTTGGCCCAGACTGCCTACCACAATCCAGAGCCTGTGAATAGTCTTGGCAATCCTTAAATTAACAGAGAGATTCAAGTACTGGGTGAACCAATTTTTCTGCTTCAGTTTTATAAAAAATAAATAAATATATAGCACGTGTCTTACCAATGAGCGTCATGGCACAGTGGTTAAATGCCTGTACTGCAGGTAAAACTGTGCTCACAACCTGGGGTTCATTGTGGTTGACTTAGCCTTCCATCCTTCCAAAGTCGGTAAAATGAGTACCCAGTTTTCTGCTGGTGGTGGGGAATGTGTAGCCTGCATACTGTAATTTAAAAAACTGTAAACCGCCCAGAGACCATTCAAAGTGGTATGGTGCTGTATATAAGCAGAACACTTTGCTTTGTTTTGCTTTTTTATCCCAAATTTGAAGAAATTTGCACATTCTTATTTTTTTAAAAAACTGAAATTCACATATTTACCCACCCCCAAATATTTGGGCAATGCACTCAAAAACTGTTGAGATCAAACTCAACACAATGCAGTGAGGCAGTCTGCGTAGCTCTCAATTTTAGCCATTTGGAATAGACTGGAGATGTTGTTACTCTTAATGTTGGCAGAGTGCTTACTCAGCGGAACGTACGCAGCACTTCCTGAAGGTGTAAAGTGGTTGATCTTGGGGTGTTTGGTACACAGAATATGTGCTCTGCCAAAATGTTTTGACCCTTCCTCTGTAACATAATTGCAAGGACTGGACCTTGAAATACTTAAAAACAGTCTATCTGTGTTCTGCCCCCAGGCCCCTTCTGCCATACATCTTCCAGAGAAGCTACAAGGCAGGAGTTCAGGGAATGCTAGACTCGACATAGGCCCTTGTCTTCAGCCTTATGATGCTGTGTGAATCTGAAAACTTACCAAAATAGAGTTCAGGTACCTTTGGTAATTAAAATAACTAAAGTTTAATGAAGGTTACAGAAGATATTGCTGCTATCTGAAAAAAAAAAAAAACAAAGCCAATTTTGCTACTCTAGCTATTTATAAGGCCTGAGGCTGAAGGCCACTCTATGCTTTTCTAGCATACATTTTCGTGCTGGAATCTTCTCTTCAGGTGAAGGAAAAATCCAAAATCATCTGTGTCTCCACCTCTGTCTCTCTGCTCAGTTCACTTTCCGCTGGCATGGGAAAATGCATTCACATGTTGCTTAGTGTCCAATCAGGTCTTTTGCTCTTCCTTGCTGAGCCTTGTTGACATCTTCAGCAAGCTCATGTTTACACAGACTACAGATAAGCACAGCACTACTGAAACAAAACTGCATCTTAATAGTCAATGTTTACAAATGGCCTAGCTAAAATGTCTAACTACTTCTCATTCTATTACATGGCCCCCTTTGAAGATTAAAAATCCTAGATTACAATCTAGCATTTTTAAACTACAAACTACAACGAGAATAAATGTAAACCGTATTATATAATAGATGAAAGAGGTATATCATAACTGGATTGCAACAGAGATTACAGCAATAGAAAGCAATAAAAATAGGTATAATCACTACTTGATTATATGTATCTACATGTAGGTATAGTAATATGTATTCAAAGTGTAGATATTGGCATAGAATAAGTGGTAGGCTTCTAGGCTTGTAAGCTTCTGAAAAACAAACACAGAAAAATATTAAAACATCTCATCATCACTTAACCATTTCAGAGCTTGGTTATCCATTAGCAGAATGAAATTATGCCCCCAAAGGTATGGCCTTAGCTCGTTCAGCATCCAGACGATACTCAGGCATTCTTTCTCAGGAATGAAGTAATTTGTTTCTCTAGGTAGCAACTTTTTACTGAAAAAAGCCTCTGGATGTAGTAAACCTTCCTTCTCTTGCATCAAGACACATTCCAAATTCCCAAACCAAATTCTGAGGCATCTGTTTGCACTACAAAAGACTTGTCAAGATCAGGTCAGGAGAAATCAATATAGGATATTGAATCAAGCAATTTTTAAAGCATAAAAAGCACTTTGACACTGAGGTATCCATTTAACTTTAATAGGTATTCTCTTACGCATCAGTTCAGTCAGAGGAGTAGCAATATGACTGAAATGAGGAATAAACTTTCTGTAATAACCAACCAGACGCAGGAATGACTGAACTTGCTTTTGTTTTCAGGAATTGGCCAAACTTTAACACTTTTATTTTTTGCTTGCAAAGGTTCAGTCGTTCCACTACCAAACCAATGACCCAAATATACAACATTCCCTCTCAACCACTGACATTTTGAAGCTTTGATAGTTAACCCTGCATATTGTATCTTTTCTGTGCTATCTTCTCAAATAAATCTTCTGCTCGAGGCACTGAATAAGAATCTGAGATTGTCACTTGATTGGGTTTACGATAATCCACACAGAACCAAACTTTGGGTTGTATTTGTCCATCTGGCGTCCAACTGGTGTCTTCTTTGGAACAATCACCACTGGATTAGCTCACAGGGATTCACTAGGCTGGATGATTCCTAACTCCAACATCTCTTGGAGATTAGTGTGCTCTATATGGTGATGACTTGATATGGCAGTTCTTCCTGGGGTGTTGACAAAATTGATGCTTTCTCCTTCAGCACTTCATACATTCCTCATTGCTGATATAAATGAATATCAGATTCCAGGTAGATGTCAGACAAATCTCCCGCTTCCTTGAATTCTTGAAGCAAATCTGGATTGCTGTTTTCTAGAGTTTCAGGTGATCAATCTCTCATCAAATGAGCTTGGCTCTTCACATAAGGCTTTAGTCTGTTGATATAGTAGACTTTTGGCTTCTTTTCATGCTGGGGCATCCATACTACATAGTTGACACCTCCTAGCTTCTGTTCAATAATTCCCAACCAATGTACTGCACTTGCAGTTTGTTGTGCCTTATGGGATCAAAGACCAATACTGAGTCTCCCACTTGGAAAGAACATGGCCTACACTTAGCGTCATGATAAGCTTTGTATTCTAAACTGATGTAACTGTGGTAAAGCTTGAGAAATGGAAAAATGGAGCTAGACCGGTCAGTTGAACCAGTTCTTGTTCCTTGAAATCACCTCCCATGTCTTTTCTGCAGATAAAATCTTCAGAGACCTTTTCATTTCAATGCAAAATAGGTGCTCTTGCACTGCTTTCCACCTTTGCTCCAAAAGTAAACAGTATAAATTTATGTGTCAAAAGAGGTAGATTTATTAGCTACACAAACTACGGCATGATGTCACAAAATATGATTGGCTACAGAAGGAGGTATTTTATGACAACAGAGGCCACGTGGATGATTTTCCTCTATAAGAACTGACTGGGGATGTTTTAGAGCTTAAGTAATAGGAGATCTGGATGAGCAAGACTGCATGTAGCTTGCTCAAGACCACTTTGAACACTGCTGAACTACAGCAGACAGTTCTGCCTGGCTTTTGCTTTTACTGTGTACATCCAAGCCAACCTTATTCCTTACTACTGGGCTGACTCTGTCCATCTAATTGACAGCAAGATATCATCTGGGTGAGAAAGCTCTGATGTTGTGCTTTTATTTGTTAGTACTACTTGAAAAAGTTAGTAGAAGTTGCCAAATGTCTCAAGCTATACAACAGTGCAATCTTTTTTTTTTTTATTGAGGTCACACATTAAAGTGATGTGATAATGCAGAATATAACATTGGGGGAGAGTAGGTCCCCATCTTTTCGAATTTGTTGTTAATTATTTGCAATTGGAGAGGAGGGTTATCAGATCTAAAGTCTGTCATCTGAACTGAAAATGAACAAGCAAGCAAGCCAAGGTTAAACTCCAGAGACATTTAGAATAGAATAGAATAGAATAGAATAGAATAGAATAGAATAGAATAGAATAGAATAGAGTTTTTATTGTCATTATGCATATGCAAGATATGCACAATGAAACAAGGAACCATACAAAACACATAAAACACCATACAAGCTATTAAAAACTCTTAAAATCACTTACAAAATTTAAAACACTACTTAAAAACTGATTAGGATGGTGCTAAAACTGTAACTGTGTGAACATAGCCTTAATGGTGTTTCATTAGGGAGACATTTTGCTGTGTGAACATAGCCTTAATAGTGTTTCATTAGGGAGGGTGGGAAGAGAAGTGGGGAAACATCAAAACTGGCTGGCAAGTGGGTGAGTTCTGAGCTGAATAAAGCAGCAGTTCTGTCTGTGGGCATGATGAAGTTAACAATGGGAGCAGAGATATTATGTTAAGAAGCAGATCAAGAGGTCCAGTGTTGGTGGTGGACATTGCAACAGACTGATAAAAGCTGTAGTGAAGTCATATACTGCCATGGACATAAAATATGGTTGAAGTACATTATTCTGATTAATATTTTGACCTTATTTGGTCTGGATACAGGTTTGCTGGCTTTAAAGCCACCCTGCATGTCATCGTCCCATTAAAATCTAGGTCAAAACTGCATAGGAACAAACAACACATATTGTGTTATGACAGCTATTTCCACTCTATCTGCCATGAATCTAATAAAGGTCAGGAACTGCTTGGAACAGAGTGGGGAGAGGGGTGACCTTGATTCAGCCCTACAAATATAGATGAATAGGATGCATATGGGTTCAAGCCAACACTATGAAGAACTAAGCACTAGTGTCCTCCACCCAGAAGGAGAAATCAAATAATTTTGCTTTTTCCTTCATGTGAATATTTAAAACCTCAATTTACATCCTTATTAGTTATTATTAGACATGGGCACAACTCGGCAAAATTGTTGTTTCCGTTTTCGGTTGTCGTTTCCGTTACGTAACAGAAACGGTAACGATAATTAAGCCGTCAGAACTCGAACTCGAACCGACAAAAGAAAACTTGGGTCGGGTTTATCGTTGTCGTTCATGGCATCACGGCAATCGCGCAATGCCATTGCCAAGCAGCACAGAAAAAAAGTTTTAAAAAGTAAAAAAAAAACCCGACTCCCGGCCAAAAAAGCAGGTGAAAATATGCTTGCCTGAGGACACCTACCAGAGGGGTGGTTTCTGGGGGGGGGGTCCCTGGACTCCCCCCCTCTCCTGTCCTGGGCTGCTTGCACCAGGCTGGGGGCGGTTCATCCTCGTTGTCTCCATGCCATGCGGGGGGGGGGATCCAAAATGGCGACCGCAATATTTATTTTTAAATTGTGGTCCAAAAACCCACCAAAGCACAACAGAAACATGTGAAAATTAGGTATTTTAAATGCCTGAATTTTTATAGTAGCAGCAGTGGGTTTTTTATAGCAGTAAAAGATCGCACTGATTTTATTTTATTTTATTTTATTTTATTTTTTATTTTTTTAGACCTGCCCATGTGGGCTGGGCATGGGATGGGACCATGCAATTTTTTTGAACCATTCCACCAATGGCATGGCCAGGTTTTGACTGACACTTCTGGATGTCGCCTGCCCGCCCGTGCCGCCGCCCGCCCCCTCGCCCGCCTGCGGCCACCGGCCACCCGCTCACCCACCCGCGCCTCCCCCCTGCCGCTGTCGCCACCCGCCCATGCCCCCACCACCACCGCCCGCCCGCACCTCCCCCCGCCCACTCGCCCACCCGTGCCTCCCCCTGCTGCTGTCGCTGCCCGCCCATGGCCCCCCGCCACCGCCGCCTGCACACACCTCCCCCCGCCCCCCGCCCCGCCCAGGGCACAAAAACACCTAGCGCCGGCCCGGATTGCAGGACGCCCCTATGCTCTTCGCGTTGGAAACGACAAACGACAAACGGAAACGACAAATTTTTGAAAAATTTCACGACAAACGGAAACGACATGAAACGGACCCGTTCCAACAAACGACAACTCGAAACGTCATTTTTTCTGGTCGTGCCCATCTCTAGTTATTATTCAGCTCCTGCTACCATGCTGGCAGCCAGTGGTGCCTTCACAACAAAGACTTAGGTATGATCTGAAGATTGCATGTATTTTATACCTTGTGTTGTTGTTGTGTCATTACAGTCATGACCGACTCTTCATGACTCCATGCCCATGGAGTTTTCTTGGCAGGAATACTGGAGTGGTTTGCCATTTCCCACTTCTGGTGGTCTTCCCATCCAAGTACTAACCAGGGCCGACCCTGCTAAGCTTCCGAAATCAGGCGAGATCAGATGTGCTCAGGGCATCTAGGCAGCTCATACCTTGTGTTAAGCAACAGTAACATGTCTGAATTATGTCACTGCATGTTGCAATCCATGTGGTATTTCTCCTTGCAGATTATCTCCTGCTGATCCGGATGTCTTCTGTCAATCTGTATTTGTTTTTTGCTGGGCTCTTCTCTGTTGCCAATGGTAAAAGTCACCCTGCCAAACAACAGAGCAGCCCTCCTTTCCTAAAGATAGCCCCGGGCAATGCTGGCTTTGCCTTTCAATTTTACCACCAGATTGCTCTTGAGGAAATTGGAAAGAATATTTTCTTTTCTCCTCTGAGTATCTCTACTGCTTTTGCCTTAGTGTCCCTGGGGGCTAAATCCACCACGCTGAGTCAGCTTCTGTTAGGTCTGGGCTTCCGCCAGGCAGGGATCAGTGACCATGAAATACATGAAGGGTTTCGTCATCTCCTTCAAGAGCTAAACCGCCCCCAGGCTGAGGCTGAGGTGAGCCTTGGAAATGCTCTTTTCATGCATGATCAGTACAAACTCCTCAAAAATTTCTTGAATGATGCCAAGCGTTTGTATCATGCCGAGGTTCTTCCTACTAATTTCAAAAAACCCCAAGAAGCTGTAAAGAAGATCAATGACTACGTAGAGAAGAAAACCCATGGGAAATTAGTGGATGTAGTCAAAGAACTTGATCCGCAGGTGGTGCTGGTCCTTGTAAACTATATTTTCTTCAAAGGTAAGACAAATGAACACTTTTGTTATTTTTTCATAAGGTTGTCAGATTCCCGTATAAGTCTATCATTTAAGCAATGGCTCTGGATCTTTGCTACTCTCGACAGATTTCTGGCCACAAATTTAATGATTGTTGCCTCAGACGTTTTGGTGGTAAGAGCCATATAATGAGGCAAACTTTAAGAGAAATGGGCCTACAGAAGAGAAACAGAAAATGCCATTGGCTCACACAGTTTTGAATATCCTCTGGTGTGGGAAGTGGAAATGTAGTTGTGCAGAGTGTCAGCCTACTCAATGAGCAGAAATCAAGAATTTCACTCCATATATAAGATGATATTTTTGTCTGAAACCATTAGTATACATGGAAGTAAGCCAAGGAGAGAACCACACGGTTGCAAAACTACCTATATATTTCATTGTCTCCATTACACTCTCAAAATATTTGACAATGCCATAATTTTCATTTACCTCAGCTGGAATGATTATTGCTGTGATGGAAGGTTTTGGGCTTATATACAGTTCTGATCCACCCAGTCTGCCTCTGAGAACTTCTTCCTGTTTATGTTCCCACCCTGCTTCCCCGCCATTTTGCTGGTTTGCTGTTTGCCAATTCCTGACCATTTAACCATCTGGGCTTGTTTAGCACAACTCTCTGCTCCACCTGAATCATAGAATCCTGGAATCACCTCAGGGTGGTGGGAATCCGTTCTTTGTGATGTTGCTGGAAGCTTAGGGCTGTGTATTCCCCACCCATATTGAAACTTTACGTAATGGGCTATAGCCAGGTCTGCTGGCTGTGGTCATGTTTATCAACCTGGTCTAGACAATTATCTTTGTCAGGGAGGGTTGGGGCACCAGGGCTGGGTAAGCTCTGTTTTATGTATAAAGTATTGATTTTTAATTTTGGGTTGGAAAAGTGGGCATTGTCTTATTCATGGGGGCATCTTATACATGGAAAAATGTGGTACTTCTTTCTGAATAGGAAGTTGAGGAAATCTTTGCCAAGTCTTCCAGCTGAGTCCTTCCTTCCATGTGAGCTACAGTTTAACATCTGTTAAGTGTCTGTCTGTCAACTAGACCTTTCAGAGTGGAGAATTATAAGATTTTCAATGCATGAAATCCAAATTCCAATGCTTAGAAACAAATCTTTGTTTGATCCTGCCCACATTCTAGGCCAATGTAATTCTTCATTTCTACAATCTGCTGGCCCAAAAGCAGTTCCAACCCCCTCCTAAACTTTCTCCGTCTCACCTCTGTGACACCAGAACAGCCCATATACCTGTCATATCACAAGGCTCATGTTTAGGTCCCAATCTCACATGAAATGGGTCAGAGAAGTCCCATTTACCCAGTTTAGCTTCTTCATTAATTTTAGTTACTTTTTTTTTTTTTTTTGCTGGAGGGAGAGTCACAAACAAAGCATTGTATGTCTATCTTTCATTGGTTGCTCATGATGTTTTATTGCTGAAATCCATGAGCAGTTTTAAAAGACCCTGTGCCAATCCTGTTGTATTACTGAGGTATTTCTTTTCTAACATGCAGCCATCTTGCACAAACAGCCTCACCCCTCGTTCCTTTCTTTTCATCAGCGTACTGGAAAAATCCTTTCAATTATGAGTTTACTCGAAACGACAACTTCTTTGTGGATGAGCACACAACTGTGCAAGTTCCCATGATGAAGAAAGATGGAATTTTCAATTTTTTCCATGACAAGGAAGTGTCCTGCCAGGTTGTCCAGCTGCCCTACAAGGGTGATGCTTCTGCGTTGTTCATTTTGCCTGACCCAGGGAAACTGAAGCAGGTGGAAGCTGCTCTTGGGAAAGACACGCTGATAAAATGGAGGAAGTCTCTGCAACAATGGTAAGCCAATGTGCTGGGGTCAAGGCTTTGTGGTTTCCTCAACTAAGTTTCCTCAGATTTTAACATGTGCTGACAGGACAACTTTAGCTACCTACCATATCTTGGTTTCATATAACACTCAGTGGTGCTGCTCTCTGAAGAAACTAAGTAACAGTGAGGGGACTGTCTTCTCAGTTCTGACCTCCACAGAGAAGATGTGGAATAGTTCAGTTAGAAGACCGTCTTTGTGATCCTGCTTTTGCATTTTCTTTCTTAATCCCTCACTCTTGTCACTTCAAGTCATTTCTGCTTTCTGATGATATGGTTATCATCCGCTTGTACTACTTTGCATTCCTTCTTCATTGAAGTCTAATCAAATCTTATTTGTTTATTTTACTTAAAATATTTATGCTGTTGTTGCATGCTGTCGCATAGCCTCAAACTCATTGCAAGCTCATGAATTAAAGCATCCAATCCTTAAAATTTAAAACCATGAAACATTGTCTGTAGAGAACAAAATATAGGGAAAGGCTTTCATTCAAAGTTATTATATAGAAATTAGCAGTTTTAACTGAAAATTCTTTGGTTATTAAATAGCACTTTAAAATTGTTAATTTTTACATTTAATTTTTTTCTTCCTTTGACTACAATCTAAATAACTATAAAGTGGCTGCAATCCTGTCCTGGCCTATTGGGAAATTACACTTAGAACAGCAATAAATATCCCTGTGGAAATGTGTAGGGAGTTACATGAGGCATTCTGGGCTCTCTCTCAGTTTATGCAATTAAACTGCAAACCTAGTTGCAATGGTGGCTGTAGGACTAAAGAGCCATTCCCATCAGCCTTAAGAAGAGGCCATCCTCTCAAACCCATTGCCAGTCCTGGCAAGGTGGATAAGGAGATGAGAGAGGGCTTTCTCTGAGGCTGATTCCAGAATGCTGCAATCTTCAGGTCAACACCAAAAGACACCCCCCTTTTTTTTCGTTCAGGTTTTTAACAAATCACTGAATCACTAAACACAATTTTTTTAAAAAATGATTTTAACATTTTACTTGTGGAGCTGCCTTGAGCCCACTTATTGGGAGAAAGGTGGCCTATAAAAAGGAAAATCTACAGAGAAACACACAGAGCTGCTTGCTAGATATAATTCCTACCTTGGTGTTTATCGTGCAATATTACGTTAAGCAGGTGCAGCTACGCAACAAGATTTCAGCCCGTATGTCTTACATGTATTATCTAAGAGGACGGCTGAAGGACGTATGGGTCTCAGGAGATAGCTAGACTTTACGTCCTATCAGTACTAGCTAGAATACCCAGGGTTGAGGAGTCATAGAATCATGCAATCTTTCTTTCCCTTCTTCCAACAGGAGACTCGAGTTCTTCCTTCCAAGATTTACCCTGTATACAAGTTACGATGTTGAAAAGATACTAACTAAATTAGGAATTACTGAAGTATTCACAGACCGTGCAGACCTCTCTGGAATTACTGGGGCACGTAATCTCAGAGTTTCAAAGGTATGCTTTCCTAAAGTAAATAGTGCTGCAAGACGAGAATGAAAGACTATTGTGTTACTTCGGGGACAACAGGCACATCCCTGTTTGAAGTTACAAAACATGCAGTGCAGGAGCCAGAGCAGGCGTGTCCAAACTTCGGCCCTCCAGTTGTTTTGGACCACAACTCCCGCAGTCCTTTGTCATTGGCAATCTAAGCTTAGAATTCTGGGAGTTGTGGTCCAAAACATCAGGAGGGCCAAAGTTTAGACATGCCTGAGCTAGAGGATCTTCATGCATTTCTGCTTAGAATTCTCCACACAGGGGCAAACGTGACATGTAATGGAATTTTAAAAATAGATGTGCCATTATAGACATTTGTCAAATTGTGTACATTTGAAAGGGAATGCGCGCATTCTGCACAGAAGCCACCTAGACAGAAGCAGGAATATTACACATCTGTGAAACAGCCACCAGAAAATATAGCTACCTCAGCAGTGACATTTAGAATCCTCTATTCTAAACCTATCCAGACTTACCATTGGGGTTTTCAAAAGAAAGCATTTTTTTTTTACAAAATGCAGGGAACTTTTTTGAGAAGGAAAAAGAAAACAATTCCATGATATTTTTCTGCAAAAACAATGCAACAGTGGGAAAATGTACAAAAAACAGTTGTAGACCAAGCCAACTGTGAGAAGACTTTTAACATTTGTAACAGAGAAGACTGTCTTCCTCATGCTGTTGTTCCCCGCATGAAGAGGATGATAAGGGAGAAAGCAGAACTAGTTTGCTCTCTTTTTTACATGGCTAGTTTAACCCTGCTTGCAATTAAAGAAATCCTGGGTGTTGGAGAAGGCCTATAGATCTGTTCATAGCTTTGTACTGACTTTTATGGGAGAAGTTTAGTGTTCCCACCTCTTACATGGCCTCCTCTTATATGAATTATCCAGCCGGGCACCTGGCTGAGGGGCTGCATTGGGCAGGCCAGCAGGCAAGCATTGCTCTCGGACAGTGCTGTCACTCAGGGCTCCAAGGGCTCCCTCTCCCTGCCTCCCTCTCTCCAACCACCTGGAGGAGCAGCCCGTGGGGCCTGAGCAGGTGAAGCTAGAGGCGGGGCCTCCACCCATCCCAGATTCCGTTCGGGACAGCTGGCCCACTGCTCTGCCTCCACGACATATGCTGCTGCTGCTGGGGTGGCGGGGCAGGGACTCCCAAGGTGCTGCTTTTCTCAGGACCCCAGCAGCATACGTAGTAGAGGCAGAGCAGCACCGTCCGGAATCTGAGTAAAAAATGACATTTCTGGGAAACAGGGTCACCCAGGAAGACGGTGGGAAAGAGCCATAAAAAACCTGTAAATCCCGCCCAGTATGGGACACTTGACAGGTCTGCTAATTAACTTGTAAACTACCCAGAGAATGCTTTATGTTCTAAGGGAAGGTATATAAGCAGCACACTTTGCTTTGCTTTACTCCAGACAGGCTATACAGAGCAGATCTAACTTGTGTAAAAACCAGGTTGCTATCCTATAATAATACCTGCTTCCTTTCCTTGCAGGCAATCCACAAAGCTTACCTAAATGTCCACGAGAATGGCACTGAAGCGGCAGCCACCACAGTCATTGAGATTTCCTTGCCTTCCCTCCCTCCCAGAATAATCTTCAACAGGCCATTCTTAACAGTGATAACTGTGGCCAACACAATCTTATTCATGGGAAGAGTGAACAATCCCAGGGAGGAGCAGTCACAAATCTAGAAACTTTGTTGCACTGCTGATGGTTCAGTGCTACTTAAATATTAGGGCACGTGTGAAAAGATCTTTCTGTATCAGTTGCTTGAATGGCAGTACAAGTGCTCAATTAAACACTGATATGACAATGAAAGTGCCTGCTATATCTGTGGTTCTTTTTCCTTCACGTCAACATTCCAAATGCAGATATACATAATTGTCAACACACAATGAACATTAAGAAACAATATTTAAAAACAATAAGTATGCAAATGATCATAGATAGATCATAGATCATAGAATCATAGATAGATCATAGATCATAGAGTCATAGAGTTGGAAGAGGCCTCGAGGGCCATCTAGTCCAACCCCCTGCCATGCTTGAACCCCCATCAAAGTGCTCATGACATATGGCCCCCCAGCCTCTGCTTGAAAACCTCCAAAAAGGAGACTCCACCACCCTCCATGGCAGCATATTCCACTGCCAAATAGCTCTAACCATCATGAAGCTCTTCCTAATGTTTAAAATATTAAAACAAATGTCACTCTGAGAAATAGTAAACAAAGCAATACTAAAAACACATCTAAAGCAAAGAGCATGACAATTGTTTTAAAAATCTCAGTCAAGCAGCCACTCACTGAGGGAAAGCTTGCCCGAAGAGACTGGTCTTCACTTGCTTGCACAAAAAGAAGCAAAAGTAAGGCCTTCCTGGTCTCCTGTGGAAGGAGGTCCCAGCTTCTGGGAGTAGTTTCAGAGAAGGCTCTCTCCTGTGTTCCTACCAAACACACCCAAGAAGGTGGCGGAACCAAAAGAAGGGCCTCTCCTGATGATCTTCACATCCAGGCAGGGTCAGAAAGGGAGGCACAGTCCTTGAGATCACTTGAGCCACAGATATTTTGGACTTTATGGTATAGACCAGTGGTTCTCAACCTATGGGTCTCCAGAGGTTCATGGACTGCAACTCCCAGAAGCCTTTATCACTAGCTGAGCTGGCCAGGATTTATGGGAGTTGCAGTCCAGGGACATCTGGGAACCCATGGTTGACAACCACTGGTCTAGAACCAGCACTTTAAATTCTTCCTGGAAATGGATCAGGAGCAAGAGGAGTTGCTGCAACTGGTGAGGGGGGGGCAGCCCCATATAGTGTTATAGTAATCAAGCCGGGATGTAATGAAGACGTGTCACTGTGGGCTTTTAGGCTCAGAGATGAATCCATACTGTGCACTTGTATTTTCATAGGGTGCTTAACTCCACCTAGCACAGGCTGCATCTTTATTCCTTGGTCTGCTTTTTTGGCTGACCGAAGCACCTCTGTCTCATTTCGTTTAAGTTGCCATTTATTTACCCTCATCTGATCCATAACTAACACCGGCAGACACTGTTTTAGAGATGAAATAGCTTCCTTGGATTGAAATGGAAAAAGGAGAGAAAGAGTTGGGTATCATCTCCATGCTGATGGATGACACTAGACCCCAAAATTCTGGACTATTGTTCCCAATAGTTTCATGTAGATGTTAAATTATATAGGAGATATAACAGGATTCTGAGAGAATCTACAGGCTAGATTGTCAGTTCTGTCCACAGACCAGATCTTGGCCAATTAAAATGACTGTCATTTTCACAGAGGCAAAAGTAGAAGCAGTGCCACAGCTGGAACAACAACCAAAAAAAAAACTTACTTTCTGCTATTAAAAGTACCAAATTCAATAAGCCTATGTCTGGTAAAGAGATGAGACTAAGCCCATATTCACATAATGGATATGACAGTGCTGAAAACTGTCAGCTACAAAGTCGGCAGCCTGGCGGTTCGAATCCTGAGTGCCATGAAGCGGAGCAAATGATCTCAATTACAAAACCTAAACTATTCAGCATTGAAACTAATTTCACATTTTGTCTTCTATATGAGGCATTGCACTAACTTTCCTTAGACTGACAAAGCTACAGTACTTGGATGAGTAGTGAAACGTTTGATCTCAAAAGAAAAGAAGTCCATGACTTAAATTCCAGATAACTCACCTCACTGATTGAGAATCTTCACAGACAAGGACCAAGGAACTGTGAGAAGACCCAAAGCTCTGTAAAACCGGTCTACTTATTTGTAAACCCCTTTCCACTCCACTCCCCCTTTTTGTCTTTCCCTTATTGGAAATGCAATAATAATTATAAACAGACCAAGGATATAATGATGTTCCATGTGATAACACTGAGTCTGGAAACCTAATCCTAATTAAAGAACATTAGAGAAAACACTGCCTAGCTCAAAGGTATGATTGATAACCAGCACCCCTGTTCTACTGAAGGGATGACCAAGCTGGTCATCAGCAATGACATGCATCCCAGGTAAAGAAAGTAAGCTCACCAGAACTATAGTACATTGCTAATTCCCTGTTAGACCTCAGGTTGGAACTCAGACCTGGGAAAATAAATGCTACCAACTAACTGGCAGCCTTCTTGTTGGGCACAAAAGTGTTCCAACTTCTCCACTGGTAGCCAGAGCAGGGCAGGCATTACTGCTGTTGAACAAAATGATTTTGATTTTTGCTATTTATGTTTGCTAGATTTTATCACACATTACGCAAACTGAAAAAGTGTTTGTTGACAACTGGTGTCAGAGGCCTTTAATTCAGACCCATCAATCTTGGACACAAATGTTTAATGTGACTGACTGTTGGATATCTCAACATCTGCATGCTACTTTAGATCAAGGAAAGATGGGTGGACAATTCCTACATGGTTCCTTGAGGATGCTGCTTGGATGAGTCCAGAGGAAAAGATTGTTGTCAACCCTATGTTTGATTTTCCCCATCAACCTCCATTTTCCATTTCAAACTGGGCATGCCCTGTGCAAATATGTCCAAATGCAAGTTTTTCAATGCCTATAGATAGATAAAGAAATATGAATAGGACCACTGCTTAATTTTCAGGGAGAAAATCTTTTATTTTTATATGGTATGTGTTTTATATGGTATGTGTTTTGATGTTTCTCCTGCCTCCAGAAGTAATCAGGTTTTATTGTTCTTTTGCTGAGATTCACTCTGCATCCTAATTTGAAACCCCTAACCAGCAACTTGATAGAAACTGGACTGAACGGATGCCTTCCCCAGCACTGTAGGAGAGAACTTATCACTTTCAACCTACAAATGGAACCACTGATACGCGTCATAACTGATCTTCAACCTATTCTTGACAAGAATACTTCATTCTCCCAATTCCTTAGTAACAGATCTACACTTGCTTACACACAATCCCCTCTTTCTCAAACAACTATTAACACACAATGGACTACACAACATCGATACAGAGCTGGGGACTAAACACTGCTACAAGCTCAGATGCCAGCTCTGTCTTCACATTTTGTTCTTGCAACACAGTGATGACATCTTTTGCAAATTACCCTCTGCACTCTACATAGGGCAAACAGGGCAGTCTCTGTTCAAAAGAATTGATAGGTGCACATCAGACGTCGGGAATAGCAATACAGACAAACCTGTTTCAAATCAATTCAATTTACCGAGACACTCTGCACAAGTTCCGAAAGTTCTGGAGAAGAAAAATTCTTGCAGGACAAGAATCCAGAGAGTGACGGGAGACATAGCAATTTACACATATGTTAAAAGCCCATCTCAGTGGAGTCAATCAAAGCCAAAGGTTCATAAACTATTATCAAATGAAAACTATTGTGCTCCATCTATTGGAATCCCCAGCTATACACAAACCCCACTGGTGATTAGAAACGCTTGCTACTGTATTGTCCCTGCATAACATAGCCTAGGAATAATTCACTCACATCATTGTCATTATTTACAGAACAATGCTTCCTGGGAAGTGAACTGAATATCAAAGTGGGTATTCCAGGTCATTGCCAGGTATCACATGCCACACTATCAACAGGAAATAAGCACTCTGTGGGGTTGGGGCAATGTGGAAATGTAGAAATATTTCCCATGTAGTCCCACTCTTACTGTATGTCTGAAGAAATTGATTTGTCCATGAAATCTCACAATACAATACAGCAGTTACTGTTTCAAGTGCTCCATATTTTGTCTTGTTTATTTTGGTGTTGCCCGATATGCTTTCATATCCTTAGTAGGTCTCATATTGAGAACGGCTGTATACTAAGTATTTTCCTCAATACAGCCTTAGAACAAGGGGATAATTTATTAACATGGTTATAATAGTCTCTACTATGCTGATGGACTCCATTGGCATTTGAGACAGGAGTTCCTTCCATATGGATCTGGTTGGAGATGGTTGAATGGGGGACATTTTGTGAGCAAGCCTTGCAGAGCCAGCAACCCCATGTGGCTTTTCCAAAAGACTGACATTTAAAAAGTTGCATTAAAGGCATGGGAAAGTGAAGCCAAACTAAAACTTGCTTCTGCCAGTCCCTGAATTCACATGCATCTTTTAAATTTTTACAGTACTAACCCACTGAGCAATAAACTTTCTCCAAAGGGGAAAAATATCTAAATTAATGTAACCTTTTCAGTGTTTGAAGGTTGGAAAAATGGAGTTCAACTAGTTGGTCATCTCAGCTCCAGCTTTGTGGAGGCATGTCTAACATCTTTTTAGTTGATAACATCTTTATATAATTTTTCTAGGCAAAACATGCATCCATTCTTTCAGTCAACGCACCAGGAAGGAGGAAAGACCAGAGGGAGGAAAACTAGGGCCATAATTTTATTTTACAATTTTGAACAAAATTGCACACGAGGCCTCGTTGACGCACAGGTTCAGATGGAAACATGGCTTCCTCCAGATTGTCATCCTTAGAACATAAAGTAAGTCAAGGCAGCCAAATGCTAGACACATGTCAGATCTCTGTTCTTGATATTGGCTAGCCATCTTTTACAAACAAAGAAAAAAACCAGAGGTGACCTGGTTTATGAGTTTATAAAATCATATACGGTGTGGACAAAGTAGATAAGGAAGAACTGTTTTCCCTATCGTACAACACTAGAACTAGGGGGCACTCCATGAAACTTTTGGGTGCTAGATCTCAAACAAATAAGAGAAAGTACTTTTTCACCCAGAGAATCACTGGTCTTTGTAACTCCCTGCCAGAAGAAGTGGTGACAGCTATCAGCATTGACAGCTTTAAGAATGGATTAAACAAGTTCATGGAAAACAGGGGTTTCAATGGCTATCATTATGTATGCCTAAATACAACCTTCTGGTTGGAGAGATAGGCAGGATATCTCTCAATGCAATTTGCAGTGAATCATAAGCAGGTGAAGACATCTGCTTGGGAATACGCTGAAGCAAATGGTGAGCCACTGTGTGAGACAGAATGCTGGACTGGATGGGCTGTGGCCTGTTCCAGCAAGGCTGTTCTTATCATGATCCCTATCAAACTCCAAAACTCAAAGCCCCAAAGGTGATCACTTTTGAAATCAGGCACTGTGCCTGATGACTAGAAGGTAGCAAATGGAACAACAAAAGGATCCAGAGGTAATCCAGGAAATTACACACTGGTCAGTTTGACATGTGTTCCAGGTAAACTGATGGAAACCATCCTAAAAGATAAAATTAATAGGCACATAGAAGAGAAGGAACTGATGAAGAAGGACAAATCATGCCTCACTAATCTGTTGGAATTCTTTGAGAGTGTCAACAAGCACGTGGCTAAGGGAGATCCAGTTGACATTGTTTATCTGGACTTTCAGAAGGCTTTTGACAAGGTCCCACAACAAAGGGTCTTGAATAAACTGGCCAGCCATGGAATCAAGGGACAGGTCTTGTCCTGGATCAGCAACTGGCTAAGGGACAGGAAACAAAGTAGCACTAAATGGACACATCTCCAAGTGGAAGGAGGTAAAGAGTGGGGTTCCCCCAAGGTTCAGTACTGAGACGCTTGCTTTTCAACCTCTTCATAAATGGTCTAGAAGTAAGAGTAAATAGCAAGGTAGTCAAATTTGCCAACAACACTAAATTATACAGGGGAGTAAAAACTGTGAGGAGCTCCAGAGGGATCTCTTGACTCTGGGGGAGTGGGCAAACCACTGGCAAATGAGCTTCAACATTACTAAGTGCAGAGTGATGTACGCTGGGGTAAAAAAAATACCCAATTACATTTATAAACTGATGGGGTTTGAATTCTCTGCAACAAACCAGGAAGGAGACTTTGGTGTCCTGGTGGAGAGCTCAATGAAGGTGACAACCCAGTGTGCCGCAGCAGTGAAAAAAGCAAACCCAATGCTAGGGATCATTAGGAAGGGTATAGAAAATAAGTCAGCTAGTGTCATTTTGCCTCTTCATAAATCTATGGTGAGGCCCCATCTGGAGTATTGTGTACAATTCTGGTCACCATACCTCCAGAAGGATATTATGGAAATAGCCAGATGTATGTATGTATGTATGTATGTATGTATGTATGTATGTATGTATG
>JAHTLZ010000225.1:10027336-10076593 GCA_023846285.1 Phrynocephalus versicolor
CCAATCCCACTGGGGCCCAACTTCACTCCAATAGGCTTCTGTAGGCAAAAGGAGATGGCAGATTATTAAAAGAAAACTTATACGAGCTGATGCAACTACATAAAAATCGAACCAGACAAGCTGATGATGCCTGTTCCAAGTCACCCAAAGTCGACTCCTATGATCTGTCTGTAGTGCAAGTCCATGTCCACGATAAGACGAAGTAACACGTATTTCTAGCAAAGGTCTCTTGCACAATATTGTGACAGAATTGCATATTGTTGCAGAATATGATTGGCTACTTGAAGAACTTGAAAAGGGGGTTGCATTGCCCTGGGTTGAGGATTTTTCCTATAAAAGCCCACTTTTCTCAGTCAAGAAGACCACTGCTCCTAGAATCAGCTCTACTCAGTTTAGCTGGTTCAAATCTGGTTCGGGTTCCTCGTCTTCATTCTCTGATAGTGGGGTGAAGTCTGCCCAGAACAGGTAAACAAAGTATTATCCTCTGTTTTTATACTTGCTTTTCTTACATGGTTACTTCATGTCCTTCTTTGTCTCAGGACTAGTTTTGTACCGTGATAGCGTTGGTCACGATCACGTGGTTCCCCCCCCCCATTTCAATGTTCCCATGGTCATGATAACTTGTCTTGTGAAAAGTGTTACCTCACGGTCTTGTACCGTGACAAACACTGAATTTGTCTAGCTTCCTTTCCCCCCCTTTGGGGGGGGGGGGCTTAAAAAGTTCTTTTTCAATATTTCTCTTCTGTAAAGTCAAATTAAAAAAAAACACCCAGGACACAGTTTTCTGAGAGAAATGAATGTTTTGTCGTTATTACTACAAGGTGTCTTGTCTCGGAATAGAAAGTGGGAACAAAGAGTGACAAGGGAAAACCCTACCCCAGCACCAGGTACAGTATTGTCGTGCTTAGCACCTGTTCAGGGGGCATGGTCGAGACAAATTTCAATAGTTACACGACAGACATGAAGTAAAAAAAATTGTACCGCTCCTAAGCATAACACTAACAGAGAAAGAAAAAGGAAGTCAAGTAACCGCCTTAGTGTTACTATGTTCTGCTACTATTGTTGGGGAAAAGGAAAATTAACCAGGCAGAGGCTTACCAGTAAGTCAGCAGTATCTTTCTTTACCACAGACCTTCAAAGAAGTTTGGATGTGGCCTCAGTACAATGCAGGCCTGCTTAGGATGGATTGACAACTCTGGCTGATAATTATTCTGATCATCAATCTTTTAATTTCTACCCATCTCTACACATGATATGGTTCAAATATATTGTGTCCCCTCTTTTTTCCCTTTTTTTTTTTTTGAAGATACATTTCTTGGGGTTGAATCCATTATTTTGAAGGGGTGGAGAAATCTCTGAGGAACAGGCAATCTAAGCAGCAATTCAGAGCTCTTAGCTGAGGCGCAACTGAACTGAACCAAGCAGAAACCTTTAGAAAGGATTTCTGTAAACCAAAACTGACATAGGGGCAATTGGCTATTCTTATCAGCATCAAGAAGCTATGATGGTGAATAGAACATTTTCCTCTCAAGTTTCTACAAGTTGTTGGGGTACAAACTGATTTTTCAATTCGTGTTAACGCATGCTACTGTTGTGATTTCCATGTTGTTCCTCACAATCAAACTGGTCTCATAATTGAACTTATATTGCCAGTCCTTCAAAGAATGATACTTGGAGAGAAATACCTCATGGAACTGATTCAGCTACTGCCTCAGTTGAGCAGAGATGTCTTGGATTAAGTAATGGAATTTTGCAATGTTTTTGTTCTTTCTTTTCAGATTTCTTCCACAGGAACAAGATGTTCAACTTATGGGTTTTATTTGCTGGGCTCTTCACTGTTGCCAACTGTGCAATTGTACGATCTGCCCAACAACAGAGCAATTTGCCATTCCTTAAGGTAGCCTCGGTCAATTCTGACTTTGCTTTTAAACTCTACCATCAGATTGCTTCAGAGGAAACTGGGAAGAATATTTTCTTGTCCCCATTCAGCATCTCAACTGCTTTTGCCTTTCTGTCCCTGGGAGCTAAATCCTCCACGCTGAGCCAGCTTTTGTCAGGGCTTGGCTTTAATTTGAAGGAGACCAGTGAAGAAGAAATACACAAAGCTTTTCAGCATATCATCCAAGCGCTAAACCGCCCAAAGGGTGAGATTGAAGTGAGCCTTGGAAATGCCCTTTTCATACAGGATCAGTTCAAAATCCTCCAGAAGTTCTTGACTGATGCCAAAAATATCTATCATGCTAATGTTGTTTCTACTAATTTCAAAAAACCCCAAGAAACTACAAGGCAGATCAATAGCTACATAGAGAAGCAAACCCATGGAAAATTAGTGGATGCCGTCAAAGACCTTGATTCATCTGTTTTGGCTGTTCTTGTAAACTATATGTTCCTTAGAGGTAAGACTGATGCACATTTTCCCCACTTTCTGCTGTGTGATCAGACGCCTTTATAGGCCTGCCATTTAAACAATGGTTCTATTATTTTGCTGCTCTGACAGATTTCTGGTCTCCCAGTTAAGGTTTAGTGCCCCAAAGGTTTTGGTGGTGATATAGAAACAGGCCTGCAGAATAGACAAGGGTTTCCCCAAGAATGCCATTGGCTCATAGGATGCTTATACTCTCCTGTGGTAAGTGGGAAAGTAGTTCAGCAGAACACCAGCCAACTCAACAAGCAGAAACCAGCAGTTTGGCCTCAAAGCCTTCTAGTGGAGGACGTTTCTCCCTCATGTGTCACGTTCATGTTGAAAACTGTCGGCTGCAAAGTTGGCAGCTCGGAGGTTCGAATCCCGGATGCCATGCAGTGGAGCGAGCTCCCGCTGTTAACCCCAGGTCCTAGCAACCCACCAATTTGAACGCATGTAAATGCAAGTAGATAAATAGGTACCACCATAAAAAGCTGGAAGGTAAACATGCTTGCCACATGGCCATGGACTTGCACAACACTGGCTCTTTGGCTTGAAAATGGAGATGAGCACCACCCCCAGAGTCAGACACGATTAGCATGCATGTGCGGGGGGAACCTTTACCTTTACCTTTTTTAAGGTGTATGTCAGGCACAATTTCCATAAAGGAGAATTATAGAATTTGCAGCACAAGAAATCTATAAAACTTACCCCAAACAACAAACCTAGCCCACTTTGCTGGCTGCCTTTGCAAGTTTAAAATCTCCCAACCTTGTAAATTTCTCTGTTCTGCTTGCTTTGTGAAGGATGGAATGCTTTCCCTCACCCAATCTTTCTCTCTCTGCCGACTCATAAATTCCCACTCACTAATACAGTGGTGCCCAAACTTCGGCCCTCCAGATGTTTTGGACCACAACTCCCACAGTCCTTTGTCATTGGCAATACAGGCTTGGTATTCTGGCAGTTGTGGTCCAAAACATCTGGAGGGCCGAAGTTTGGACACTCCTGCACTAATATTTTTCTCCTCTGGCCAGTCCAACAGTGTCTCCTCCTCAGCCACCTTGTGGTTGTGTTTTGGCGGACTGTTGCTAAGCAACTGTGTTAGGCTTCAGTGAAAGCTTGCATTTTGATCTGGTGTATGTGCCCCCCTTTCTGTCTGTCATGTCAGACTATAGCTACCACACTCTGAAAGGGGGGGGGGGGAGTTAAAATTAACCTCACAGCAGCAGTGACAAGTGGTTGCGTGAGGCAGCCAGCAAAGGCAAGAGGTACAATTTACACTGACAAAGTGATTTTTTTAAAAAGTCAAATTTATATGCTCATTGAAATAAATGACCCTGTGCTATCCCAATATAATACCTCACTTCTGATTTTTTTTTAAAATAAAACACATTTCCTGGGGTGGGGAATCCATTCTACCATGTGCATCAGGTAGTCGCCATTTTAAAATCATTTTGAAACATGATAAGCCCAATTCGAAAATAAGGGGTTTTCACATGTAATGATGGTTTTAGATTCTTTAGTATTCATTCATTCGTTCGTTCGTTCGTTCGTTCGTTCGTTCATTCATTCATTCATTCATTTCCATTTATATACCACCCAACTTTCCTAGAGGAACTCTGGGTGGTGAACAAAAAATGAAATAATGCAAATAAGAAATCAGTACAAATAAAGAATAAAAGTGGAACCGGCAAAGAGAACAAGATGGCAGCGGATAACAATAAACTAACATAAAGCAAGACAATAACTTCAGCAGTCACTGAAAGCGGCCTTAAACAGCCACGTTTTAAGATGCATTTTAAACAGTGGAAGGGATCCTGCAAGCTTTGTCTTGTTTGTAAGATGGTTCCAAACAGTAGGGCCAACCACTGAGGGTGCCTGATTTCGAATAAAAGAAGAGAAGGCCTGTGACATTTTGGTGGACCAGCCAGAAGCTGATCTTTTGGGGATACACTCCACCAGCATAATTACAAATATCATTACATGTGAGGCAGAGTTAAAAGCAAAACAGGCCAAAAGCTAGGGTTTCACATATTTCTCATCAATATCCTGCTGCTGAAAACCATGACAAACAGCTCACAGTTTAAAAAAAGTACAGCTCTCTGCAGTTTTGTGTTGCATTATTGAAATTTGGGTATGTGTGAAATTGTGATAAATTTCTAACTAGCATAGTTTTCTCATGTTTTTCTCTTCATCAGCGCACTGGGAGAGCCCTTTTTATTCTAATTTTACTAAAAAGATGGATTTCTTTTTGGATGGGAAAACAAAGGTGCAAGTTCCCACAATGATCAATGAGAACTATTACCAGTATTACTATGACAAGAAACTGTTCTACCAGGTTGTTCGTCTACCCTACAAGGGTAAAGTGTCTGCATACTTCGTTTTGCCTGACCCAGAGAAACTGAAGCAGGTGGAAGCAGCACTTGGGAAAAACGCGCTGTCAAACTGGGGAAAATCCTTGTCAGAAAAGTAAGTTGATGTGTTATGGCTGGGGAGGAAACTGAGGTTGAGGAAACTGGGATACCAGCCTATGCAGATATCACAACTTTAGGTCTACTGCCTACCATCTCTTGGTCTCCTATACCACTCAGAGTTGCTATTCTCTGGTGCAGTTAATAACAAGAGAGGGGATTGTCTTCCTGGGTCTACCTCCACAGAGGAGAGGTGGAATAACTTAATCAGAAGACCTCCTTTGTGATCCTGATTTTAAATTCTGTTCTTTTATCCTTTATGGCTGTCATTTCAAATCATTGCTGTTTTATTCTAGCAATATAGTTATCAACTGCGTATTACTGCTTCTGCTTCTGCTTCTTCAGTCTGCTTCTGCTTCTGCTTCTTCAGTCTGTTTCTGCTGAGCTTTTCATTCCTTCTTTATTAACCTCTAATCCAGATGACAATTAATTAATTAATTATAGTTATGTTGATTTTTTACATGTCAGATTGCCTGCAAATCACTGCAAATCCATGAGTGAGTCATGTGCAATGCAATATGCCCTGCCTTTCAACATCCCTGCTCAGTTCTTATAACTGAATTCCTTTATGCAGTTAATCCATATTATAGTTGATATTCCCTCGTCCCTTCAACTCTTCCTATCCTTTATAGCCCATCCTATATAACAAGATCTCTGGATGGGTGGCTAATTGAAATCTGGAATGTGAGTAATGGCAACCAGACTTCTTTTCTTGGGAGATCAAAACATTTCACTACTCATTCAAACAGCTTCGTCAGTCTCAGGAAAGATAGTGGCAAGGCCTCCAATTTATAATTCAGCTTGATTTCACACACACCTGACCTGATTAGGCTCATTAGGCGGATAGTGACTTGAATAAGCTCGTTAGGTGGACAATGGCCTAAATAGGCTTGTTAGGTGGACACCTAATGAGCCTATTCAGGCCACGATGATGTGAAACCAAGGTGAAACTTGAAATTGGAGGTGAGTCAAGTGAAACTTTAAATCAGGCCAGGAAGACTGCAGAGATGGGGCAGTCCTGGCCTGCAAAGGGAGGGAGTTCCAAAGTCTGAGAGCAGCAATGGAGAGGTCATTTAATATGTTATTCTGAGACGCAACTGTGAAGGTGGTGAGATGGAGAAATAGGCCTCTCCCGAGAACAAGATGGCATATCATAGAGTCGTAGACCATCCTGACTAATGCCATTGGTATCGTCAATGCTCAGGCTGCCCTTTGCTATGCAAAGCCTGGCATCCGTTTTCACAATATTATCCAGTTACCTGGCGCTTTGATTTGTAAATATGAAAAACTAAATATCTCACAACAGAGGCTTTATTAACAAATTGAAAATATTTTCTATCTTTATTGTGCAATATGGTAAGCAGGTGTAGCTAGGCAACAGGATTTTGTCCAATGTGTCTTATATACATTATTTTAGAGGCGGGTTGAATAATGCATGGCTCTCAGAAGATGGCTAGACTTCAAAACTCTTCAGTACTACCTAATATACTCAATGAGAAGAAGTCATGGAATCATACAATCCTTCTGTTTTTTTTTCTTCCAACAGGAAATTATTATTATTTCTTCCAAGGTTTTCCCTGGCAACTAGTTATGATGTTAAAAAGATATTGAATAAATTGGGAGTTGTTGATGTATTCACAGACCGCGCTGACCTCTCTGGAATTACTGGGGCACGTAACCTCAGGGTTTCAAAGGTATGCAAGAGAACTGTACACAGAAAACAAGAGAACTGTATACAGAAAGGCAAAATAACTCTCAACTTCTGATGAAAGTGGAAAGTGTATGTTACTAAGTAGATCAGCCATCACTGAGGCAAGCTATAATTATAAGAAGGGCCAGATATCTTATGCTTTTGGTATGTGCCATGATGTTGGAACTGATTTATGGAAACACTGATAAGGTTCTCAAAGTAAGTGAGATAGATAAATAATGAGTTTATCAGTTCCTACTCCCAGTGAGTTTCCACAACCAAGTGGGCATTCAAACCCAGGCCTCCTGAGTCCTAGAACATCATTCTATTCAGTACACCACTAGACCAGAACTAGCTTGCATAATAAGGTCACAGTCCTATACAATAATGTTGTTTCCTTTCCTTGCAGACAATTCACAAAGCTTTTATACATGTCCGCGAGTCTGGCACTGAAACTGGAGCCATCACAGAGTTGGAAGTGGTCGATCGTTTGTTCCCTATCAACGTACATTTCAACAGGCCATTCCTCTTTGTGATAGTTGATGATGCAACTATGTCTATCTTATTCCTGGGAAGAGTGAATAATCCCAATGTGGAGCAGTCACAAAACTAGTGATTCCATTGCAATACTAGCAGTTCAGTGCTAGCCAAATATACAATAAGTGTGAAAACGTTACCTACAAATCAGTTGCTTGGATGGGAGTAGAAGTTCCAAATTAAATGCTGATGTGAAAAATAAGATGTATGGTCTCTGTGTTGTTTTCTATCTCTGATATATATATATATCAACATATAATTATGTACTTGTTCTAAATATTACAAAAGGCATTTTACAGCACATTGTACTCAAACCTTCTACCAATATAAATTCCCATTCAATAGATGGTGGTTTTCTAAAACAATACTGCTTGCTAAAGACTGGAAAGGTCATAAGGCACATACGGTAGATCCATCAGCCACACATGCACACAGGATTTTCTTCATTGCTCCTTTGCCAGGAAGCACAGTGAAGATTTGAACACTTTGGCTCTGGATCCATAGCCATGTGCTCCACCATCCCAACCAGAGTTTGCTTAATGAGCAGTTGATATTGTGAACTAGCAGCTCACTCAACTGACATGATGACTCAAAGTCTGCTCACCATGCAGACAGGCAGACATTCATTCTAGTTAGCATTTGATAAACTAGAGTTGCTTATTTGTTTCCTCCACCCACTTGGAACAGATAAGGAAAAACAGACAAGTGACCTTAGCATGATATTCCTTTCTTAGCCAGCTGCCACCTAATGCTCACCAGAACAGTCCATGTTCTACACAGGGGTTGTAAATCTTTATTTTCTTCTCAGATGAAACACTTCAAAACATTCCCCCTTTGGTGGAGATAACATGCATTGTTGTACTTCATAGAATCATAGAATCATAGAGTTGGAAGAGACCTCAAGGGCCATCTAGTCCAACCCTCTGCCATGCAGGAACCCCATCACAATATTTTTGACAGATGCCCATCCAGCCTCTGCTTAAAAACCTCCAAAGAAGGAGACTCCACCACCCTTTGTGGCAGCATATTCCACTGCCGAACAGCTCTAACTGTCATGAAGTTCTTCCTAATGTTCAAATGGAATATCTTTTCCTGTAGTTTGAAACCATTGCCCTGAGTCCTAGTCTCTGAAGCCATGGAAAACAAGCCTGTTCCCTCTTCAATATGACATCCTTTTGAATATTTAAACATAGCTATCATATCCCCCCTCAGTCTTCTTTTAGGCCCTGGTCACATGGGCAAAAGAAATGGTTTTTTGTTAAATACGTGTTTTTACTCATGTGACTGAAGATCCGGGTCCAGCGTCCTCATGGTCATGACATTTATCTTTGAACTGGTAAGCCAGAATAATTTTTTTAAACTAAAAATATTAGCATCAGCCAATAAGGCAACAGTGTGGGGGGGAAAAACCGGATAATCTGCATCCCCACATACATGGGAGGCTGAAAAATGTGGATTAATAACCAGGTTAAAAAATGCCCAACATCACCCCCTAGGTCAAGGAAAACTCGGTTCAACAAGCTGAAGGGGGCATTACTGGGTTTTATTTTTTAGAAAACTCAGTAGTCGTGTGGACTCATATTTTTGATCCTCATTACTTCTAAGTAAAAACAGGATTAAACTGCTCGTGTGACCGGGGCCTTAGAGAGGCTAAACATTCCCAGTTCCCTAAGCCGTTCCTCATAAGACATTTCCTCCAGACCTTCAACCATCCTGGTTGCCCTCCTCTGCACCCGCTCAAGGTTGTCAACATCCATTTTAAACTGAGGTGCACAGAATTGGACACAGTACTCCAGGTGGGGTCTGACTAGAGCAGAACAGAGTGGTACTATCACTTCCCTTGATCTAGACACTATGGTTCTGTTGATGCAGCCAAGAATTGCATTGGCTTTCTTGGCCGCCGCATCACACTGCTGACTCATGTTCAATTTGTGGTCCACCAAGACTCCCAGATCCCTTTCACAGGTACTATTCTCCAGCCAAGTGTCCCCCATCCTATATATGTGCAATTCAGTCTTTTTACCTAGATGTAGCACCCTACATTTCCCTCTGTTGAAATCCATTCCGTTCGCTTTAGCCCAGCATTCTAATCTGTCAAGGTCCTTTTGGATTTTCATCCTATCCTCCAGGGAATTAGCAACCCCTCCCAATTTGGTATCATCTGCAAATTTAATTAGCATACTCTCTATTCCTTCCTCCAAGTCATTAATAAAGATATTGAACAGCACTGGACCAAGAACAGAACCCTGGGGCACCCCACTGGTCACGTCTCTCCACGCTGAAGAGAGGCCATTTATCATCACCCTTTGGGTGCGATCAGTCATCATCATATAAATTTTATTGCGTGGCTCACAGAGCCATTGCAAAGTGCATCAAGTAAAAACAGTACAATAAAAATATCAATAAAATAACAATACAGATAGATAAAAAGGGGGCTGAGGGTACAGAGACCTAGATGTCAATTTGACTATTAGAAGTAGTTAAAACAACTTTCATTTTAATAAGTAAAGAACAGAACCTTGCCATTCAGAACGTAACAAATTTATCTCTATCACAAAGTAAGATTCTGAGCTTTTCTTCGTCAGATCTACCAGGATATTTTTCTAAGATGAATTTCAAAAGTCTTTCACAATGGATTCCAAATAGTGGGCAATAAAGCACAGCATGTACCAAGTTCTCGACGGATTTGTTATCACAAGAGCAGACTCTCGTATGGTATGGGGATTGTGTATAACGGCCCTTTAGATTGGCAAGTGGTAGCATATCAAGACGAGCCCGAGTAAATGCTTTTCTATGTTCAAAGTTCGTCAAATCGGCAAAATAAGATGGGCGACTTAGAGGCTTAGGTGTAATGTTCTTATAAAAAAGGGCTGTTTTTAGAGTGCTAAGCAAACCTATATCTGTTTGAACATAGAGATCAGATAATCTTTGCTTTAGTAAGCGTTTAGCTGCTGTCAATCCAAGGTGTCTCACATGCTCTTGGGAAGAACCAAGTTTGGCTACTAGATTCAGTACAAAAAAATTCCATGATCCAGAGTTCATCTCCCCATAAGATGATGTTAAAAATTCAGAGCGGGTAATAAACAAGATTTTCAGCCAATAATTAATTATTGATTTGCTAATTAGTGTTGTTATTGACATTAATGCCAATTCTAATCTGACTAGTGCAGAAGGAGTTGATGGGAGTACTGCCAACAATAAACGGGCAAATTTATTTTGGGTTACTTCAAGGGGGTATAAGTTTCCCATTCCCCATACTTCAGCACCATACAAAATCTGGGGAAGTAGCTTGGTTTTATAAATTTCGCAGATGGGAGGAATCAGGAGGCCTCCTTTGGTCCTACAGAATCTTAGTAATCCAAACATGGCCTTCTCAAATTTCTGTTTTGCAAAGTCAATCTGTGAAGCCCAGGAGCCTGACTGATGGAACATCACGCCTAAGTATTTGAAATGGGTTACCTGTTCCAGTATTCTCCCATCCATCATCCATTTATGAACTTGAGGTCTTCTACTGAAAACCATAATTTTGGTTTTCTCATAGTTGATGTTGAGAGAATTTTCTATACAATAGTTACTGAATTGTTTCAAGAGCCTTCTGAGGCCTATTTGTGTGTGGGATATTAGCAGAGTGTCATCTGCATAAAGTAATATTGATATAGCCTTTCCACCTACTCTAACAGGAAAGAATTGTAAACCTGTTAACCTAACCACCATATCATTAACATATAGATTGAAAAGCAAAGGAGCAAGAACACAGCCTTGGCGAACACCTTTAGATGTTTTAACAGTGTTGGATAATTGGCCAGAGATGTTGACTCTAATCTTAAGGGGAGAGTCAGTGTGCAGATCTTTAATTCTTTCCAACAATCTGGGGTCTATTTTAAGGTTAATAAGTTTTCCCCACAAGCGACCTCTTGGAATGGAGTCAAAGGCAGCTTTAAGATCGATAAATGCTACATATAGTTGCTTTGAAGGTCTGATAGAATATTTATTGATTAGATGGTTTAACAAGAGAATATGGTCCAGCGTGGAATGTCCTTCCCTAAAACCAATCTGTTCAGGAGCTAAAATGTTATTTTCTCTTACCCAGTCTTCCAGTTTTAAGAGGAGATGTCTTGCATATAGTTTGCCTACAACATCAAGCAAGCTTATAGGTCTATAGTTGGCTGGGTCCTTGCGCTCACCTTTCTTGTAGATAGGCACAACAATCGAAGAAGACCATTCTTTAGGAGTTTTGCCCTCCCTGTCTATATAAGTAAATATAGTGGCCAGAGTTGGAGCCCACCAGTCCTGAAAACATTTAAGTATGTCCGGGGGGATGAAATTTTCCCCAGGGGCTTTATTGCTCCTAATTGATGAAATCAATGATTTTATTTCCTTGGATGTGACCGGGGGCCACCTTGGCAGACTGCAGGGAGATGATGTTAAAGGTGGAACAGTTGCACCAATATAAGGTGGATCATTGAATAGTTTAAAGTAATACTGTTCCCAACACTTAATGGGTACATAGGAATCAAGATCATGGTGAGACCTTCCTTCTGCTGATGCCAGCAGGTGCCAGAAGGATGCCATATTTTTCTGGGACAAAGCCAGGGCAAGTTTCTGATAGGATTCTTTTACAAAAGCTTGTTTTTTCCTCTCGAGGAGCCGTTTATAATTGTTACGAAGCTCAAAGAAAGAACTGGGCAAACTTTTAGAATGTTTTTGTTTATGCAATCTGAGGGCTCTTTAATTGATGCTTCATAGTTTCACACTCTTTATCATACTAACTATTGTTAGTTGGCCTGCTTCTGGGCAGGGATCTTACTCTCTTTGTTAGGGTGGGTCTTAAAGTGTCGATTAGTTTGCCATAGTTTACCAGAGCAATATTAATATTTGAAGCTGCCTCAATCTCTCCTTTCAGTTCAAGCACAGGGGCGCTGTGCAGAATTTTTCCTATTTCTACCTGGAGTATAGGGCACCACTTAAGCCTAGTGTCTCGTGTTACCAATGCTTGATCCATTGGGAAGGAGCTGTCTGCCCTATTGTTTAATATAGCTTTAGGGGTAAGGATATAGAATATAAGGGGCTGATGGTCACTTTCTGGCTGTGTACCCACTGTGAAGTAAAGGATGTTATCTAGTAGTGGGGGAGTAATGGCTACATAGTCGATCAAACTAGCTCCATTGTGACTATAATACGTATATTCTCCCAGTTCATCACCTTGAAAATTACCATTTAGTTTTACCAGATTTAACTTGTCAATCAACTGCCAAATTTTTTTCCCAGAATTATTCAAAATGCAATCTTTTGTGTTCCTTGACTGATTGTAAAAATCACCAATATGCTCAGCATAAGCAGATCTATAGTGTCCACTGCCCAAGCGTGCATTAAAGTCTCCAAGTAATATTGTTTGCGCTCTGGGGAATTTTATCTCAAGATTATATATATACATTTCCAAGTCAAGCCAACACTGCTCATAATAAAAAGGAGATGAATGGGGGGGAATATAAACATTCACAACCACAATTTCCCAATCTTTAAAGGTCAGAAGAACAGCCATAGCAATATTTCAGTCAACCTATTACAATTCCACCTAACAGTTGCACTATCTATCCCACTTTCTATTAACTTCTTAGCAAGAATACCATGGGGAACCTTATTGAAGGCCTTGCTAAAGTCCAGATAAGCAATATCCACAGCATTCCCCTCATCCACCAGGCCTGTAATTCTATCAAAGAAAGAGATCAAATTAGTCTCGCATGACTTGGTTTTAAGAAACCCGTGTTGACTTCTTGTAATGACAGCATTGTTTGTTAAATAATTGCAGACTGACTGTTTAATAATCTGCTCTAGGATCTTTCCAGGAATTGAAGTCAAGCTGACTGGGCGGTAATTATTTGGGTCCTCTTTTTTCCCCTTTTTGAAGATGGGGACATTAGCCCTCCTCCAATCGATGGGTACTTCCCCTGTTCTCCAGGACTTCTCAAAGATTATTGCCAATGGTTCTGAAATTACTTCTGCCAGTTCTTTTAATATCCTTGGGTGTAATTCATCTGGCCCAGGAGACTTAAATTCATTTAATGTTTCCAGGTGTTTCTGTACTACCTCTCTACCTATTCTATGTTGCAATTCCCATCCTACCTCATCTACTCTTTGTCCCAGCAGAGCTCTTTCTTCCTTTTTGGAGAAAACGGAGGCAAAGAAGGTGTTGAGTAGTTCTGCCTTTTCCTTGTCTCCTGTTAGTAACTGGTTATCCTCGCCACGCAGACAGCCTATCATTTCCTTATTTTTCCTTTTGCTGCGGACATACTGTAACTAAAGAAACCCTTTTTACTATCTTTAATCTCTCTGGCACGTCTAAGTTTGTTTTGTGCTTTAGCTTTTTTACCACCCCCCTGCATATATTAGCTGTTTGCTTATATTCCTCTTTGGTGCATTTCCCATTTCCCATTCCTTGTACTTGTTTTTCTTTATAGTTAGCTGAGTTGAAAGTTCTTTAGTAAACCATTGTGGCTTCTTTAGACCTCTCGCATTTTTTCTTCTTGTTGGAACAGTTTTAAATTGTGCCTTTAATATCTCGCTTTTAAGGAACTCCCATCCATCTTGGACTCCCTTCTCTTTCAGTATTTCGGTCAATGGAATCACAGCCAATAATTCCCTAAGTTTACAAAAATTAGCTTTCTTAAAGTCCAGGATTCTTGTCTGACTATGCTTAGCTTCACCTTCCAACTGTATAACAAATTCCAAAAGGGCATGGTCACTTTTACCTAATGATCCCACCACTTCGACCCCATTTACAAGGTCCTCCTGATTGGTTACGACCAGATCTAAAATGGTTTTGCCTCTTGTTGCCTCCTCTACCTTCTGAACCATGAAATTGCCTGCAAGGGCAGTAAGGAATTTGTTAGACCTTGCATTCCTAGCTGAGTAGGACTGCCAGCATATATCAGGATAGTTAAAATCTCCCATTAGTACTACATCTCTCCCTTTTGACTGTGTGGCCATCTGTTCACAGAAGGCATCATCCCACTCCTCCGGCTGGCTTGGGAGTCTATAATATACCCCCACAGTGACATCCCTCCTAGTTTTTTCACCCCTGATTTTAACCCAAATACTCTCACTATGGTTCCCCTGCTGTTTATCTTGTATTTTTTTCAGCAGTATAAATATCCTTAATATATAAAGCTACACCTCCCCCTTTCTTACTTGGCCTGTTCCTTTGAAACAGGTTATACCCTCCAATGACTACATTCCAATCATACGTCTCATCCCACCATGTTTCAGTGATGCCAATTACGTCATATTTATTTTGCTGTATTAGGAGTTCCAGCTCCTCTTGTTTGTTCCCATGCTCTGTGCATTGGTGTAGAGACATTTGAGGCTGTGTGTGCTTCTTACATGTCCTTTGCTTAACCTGTTTTTCCTTGCACTGATGGTCTGCACTACTTCTTGTCCTGCTCCTATTTCAACATTTGGGCTAGTCCTCACAACCCCTTCTGGATCTCTACCATTAAGAGAATTTTCTCCCTCCCCCTGCAAACTCAGTTTAAAGCTCCCCTTATTAGATCTGCAATCCTCTTGGCAAAAAGATTCCTACCAGCAGTGGTGAGGTGCACCCCATCCTGGCCCAATATCCCATCTGAATGAAAAAGCAAACCATGGTCCAAGAATCCGAATCGTTCCTGCCGGCACCATCTCCGAAGCTAATTGTTTACCTCCACTATTGTTCTTTCCCTTCGTGGGCCACGTCCTTCTACAGGGATGAGAGAGGAGATTACCACCTGTCCACCCAGGTTCTTCAGCTTTCTACCCATCTCTTCATATGCCTTTGTGATATCTGGAAAGCTGCATTTTGAAGTATCATTAGTTCTTACATGGACCAAAAGAAATGGGTTAGAATCAGTGGGCTTGATGAGTCTTGTCAGACTCTCTGCTACATCCCGAATCTTGGCTCCAGGGAGACAGTAGACCTCTCGATTTATTTTGTCAGGCCTGCAGATGACTGTTTCTGTTCCTCTAAGCAAGGAATCTCCAATCACCACCACTCGCCTCCTTCGAGGATTGGTAGTTGCCCCTTGTTGTACTGTTGGATTCCTCTGTGCAGGGTCTTCAAGCTGTCCTTGCTGTTCTAGGTGCAATCCCTGATTTGTTCCCATTTACTTATTTGTTCCCATTTCAGAACATTTTTCTATTAAAACATGTGAGGCTATGCAACATAAAAAGATGTATTTTTCATAGAAAAATTGTGTGTTTGCCACATTCGTGCACAAAAATGCAGCCTTTTGTTGAAAATGCTGTTGGCAAAAAGCACTAGTCTTTACCCAGTTGAACAGGAGAGCAGAAGCTGGCTTATTTTTTAAATGGCTCATCTCATTGTGTCAAGACACCCTTTCTCATCAAACATTTGAAAAATGTATAACTATCTATTACATCTTTTACTTATCCCAAGGGAAAACCAGCTTTGGATTGACAACTTCCTTGCTCTCTATTAAATCCCAGAGGTCCTGAGATAAACATGAACAAGTCACAATGCCTGACAAACAAATGTATACTGTCACCCTTGCAGCATAGGGAATGTCATGCCTGTTTCTAAAGTGAGAAAAGAAAAGTTCATTTCCGGAAATTAAGTTAGTGAGTGCTTTGTTCACTGTGCACTTTGCCTTATCAAGGCTGCACCTACCTTGCAATATTCTCCTCCAAGTACTCCAGCCGAATAGATGGTCAGATATCAGAAGAGGTGGCAGTTATGAAAGGTGTTTGTCAAGGTTGTCTTCTCTCACTTCTACTTTTTAATATCTGTTCAGAAAGAATTTTCTTGGATGCTCTTGAAGGAAAGAACCCAGGTGTGAAAGTGAATAGAGTTCTTGTTAATAACGTTAGATAACACTGATGACACTGACCTGCTTGCAACTAGTCTGGCAAATTTGAAAGGATTATTGGATTCTGTTGCTGCAGAAAGAAATGCCGTGGGATTGCAACTTAATGTGAAGAAGGCAAAATGGATGGTTATCAGTAAAAAGCAAGATGGTAGACAGAACCTTCTCAAAACTGGCAGTGATATAACTGAGAGAGTCATCATTGGCATCCTTCAGTCTCGAAAGACTATGGTATCATGTCTGGAGTAGAGATCCTAAAAACAACACCTAGTGTGACTAAATAGGCTGATTCGGGAATGACAGTCTCTACCGCACTGGGGGCAGATGTATTCTGTTTATTATCCAGTCCTGGAGTTTCGTTGTTTCCGTGCCTGCCTCTTTTCCTCTGCCTATTGGACAAATGCCTCTTCAAATTTATGTAGACCATGCTGTATCTTTTGCCTCCAGACAGTGTGATCAGAGGTCAGGGTTTCCCATCTGTTAAGGTCCATTCCCAAGGCCTTCAGGTCCCTCTTGCAGATATCCTTATACCGCAGCTCTGGTCTCCCTCTGGGGCGCTTTCCCTGCACTAGTTCTCCATATAGAAGATCTTTTGGGATCCGGCCATCGTCCATTCTCACAATATGTCCAAGCCAGTGTAGGCGTTGCTGTTTCAATAAAGTATACATGCTAGAGATTCCAGCTCGTTTCAGGACTATGCTATTTGGAACTTTGTCGTGCCAGGTAATGTTGAATATTTGCCTAAGACAGTGCATATGGAAGGTATTCAGCTTTCTTTCCTGTCAAGCATGCAATACACAAGCTTTATAGACCTGTATCTTTGTATGTTCTGTCAGCTTCTTATTGAGCCATACTCACTTTGTTAGTCTGGAAAACATAGTAGCTGCTTTACCTATACGTTTATTCAGCTCAGACTCTAGTGAGAGTGTATCTGAGACAGTTGAGCCAAGATACACAAAGTCGTGGACAACCTCCAGTTCTTTTGCAGAAATTGTAATGTGAGGAGGAGAGTCCACATTCTGGCCCATGATTTGTGTTTTTTTTTTTCAGGCTGATTTCTAGCCCAAAATATTTGCAAGCTTTACTAAAATTATCCATGAGTTGTTGGAGATCTTCGGCAGAGTGAGCAGTAATGGCAGCGTCGTCAGCAAAGAGGAGATCCCGCAAACATTTCACCTGTACCTTAGACTTTGCTCTCAATCTAGAGAGATTGAAGAATTTTCCATCTGATCTGGTCTGGAGATAGATACCCTCCGTTGCAGTTCCAAAAGCATACTTCAGCATGGTAGCAAAGAAGATCCCAAACAAGGTTGGTGCAAGGACACAGCCCTGCTTCACTCCGCTTCAGATGTCAAAGGGATCTGACACTAGGACATCAAAAACTACATTTCCCTTCATATCCTCATGAAAAGACCTAATGATGTTAAGGAGCTTGGGTGGGCATCCAATGCAGAGGAGTATTTTAAAGAGGCCGTCCCTTTGTAAGATCTATGAAGGCCACAAAAAGTGGCTGTCCTTGTTCCCTGCATTTCTCCTGCAACTGCCTGAGGAAAAATACCATATCAGTAGTGGACCTGTTGGTTTGAAAGCCACACTGTGATTCTGGGTAGACTCTCTCTGCAAGTATCTGGAGCCTCTTCAGTATAACACGTGCAAACAGCTTCCCGACAACACAGAAGAGAGACACCACAATAGTCGTTACAGTCACTCCTGTCACCTTTGTTCTTATAAAGCATAACAATATTAGCGTCCTTCATATCCTGTGGTACTCCCCCTTCCTTCCAGCTAAGGCAGAGGATATCGTACAGTTCAGTTTCAAAGAGGGTAGCCGTGTTAGTCTTTTCAAGAATTTCAGGCAAAATTCAAAGAAAAACAAAACAAAATAAAATAAAAGACACAAACATGTGGCACCTTAAAGACTAACTTTCATATTTTAATGTAACATTTCGTTCACATGTGAACTTCTTCAGACATATATAGCAGCAGAATGAGGTGTAAGATATAATATGAGCTGAGATATACATTTCATAGCAAATATTCATGGGCTGTAGATGATATGATAGGCTGTAGCAAATAGAGGTGGGGGTGTATAGTTGAGGGGAGGGAGGAGGAGGGTGGAGGAGAGGAGGGACCGTTAGTTAGTAGAACTGGTGAGAATCATTAAATGTTGAGTTAGAGCTGTATAATTTATGGTTTTCTGGCTCACATCAGCCAATGTTATCTTAAACTGTGAGAATTAAATTCCTCAAGTGACAGGAACCAGATCAGGTCGGGGGGGGGGGTCAGAGGGGTAGAAAAGACAGGGTGGGGGCAGAGAGAGAGAATGGAATTTTTTAAGGTTTTACCTTACAGTCCATAAGAAAGTGGCAATCTGGTAATATTACATTTGATAATGACTCAAGAACCCCCGACTAATGTTCAATCCCTTATTGTGTGTGTCCATCATGGATATAAATCTTATTTCAGCTGTTTCCCTTTGTATTCTTGATCTGTAGTTATTCTGTTCCAAAACAGTAACCTTGAGGTCCTTCAAGGAGTGTCTATGTAAACTGAAGTGATTTGAGACAGGTTTCTGTGTATTGTGGTTTCATCTTGGCAGTATAAATCTCAAACAATATTTATTCTTCTTGGCAGGATTAACTCTGTTTAATGTTTAATGAACATGGATTTAACAGCACTTCCCCACCACATAAGTGATGCCCAACCCAGTTCTATAGAAAGAAAAAAAGACTACTGAATAAAATGTAAGAATCAGATTATCCTTTTAGGACTTTGAATACAAAAGCAGTTTCCCTCTAAGAATTACTTATAATGAATTTCTGTCTACTTGTCAACATTATTTTAAGATGCATTAACAGAAGTATAACTTCCAAATCTTGTGAGGTGTTCATCCTCCTCTATTCGGCACTGACTGGGCCTCAACTTGAGTATTGTGCCCAGTTCTGGACACCACACTTCAAGAAAAATGTTGACAAAATGGAACCATTTCAGAGGAGGGCAACAAGGATGATCAGGGGGCTGGAAACCAAGCCCTATGAGAAAAGACGGAACGAGCTGGGGATATTATACCTATTGTAATACCTATTGTGTGTCTTTTATTTGAATCTATAGGATCACATAAACTTTTTTGTTTATAACCACTTATAATCTTGTGTGATTATACTGATGCTATGTTTTCAATGTTAGTTTCCATCATTTATAACTTTACATGGAATTTTACTCTCCTTTTAACTGCTTGCATTCTCTTATAGCTTTAATGTACAGTAATTGTTGTCTTTTAATGCTCCTGTTCTCAATACTTGAATATTTGTTAATTGTACCGTACTGTACTGTATATTATCCTTCATTACTGTTATTTTGGTAAGTCTGCTGAGCTACACAGCATTACAGGGCTTGAAGTCAATTAAAATGAACTCATGGGGTTTAACAGTCTCCAGGCTCTTGCCAGAGGTCCTCTGAGGGGAATTTATGGCAGGGGATAATTGTGTGTCCCTTTACGAGCTTGCTCAGCTGTTAAGACCTGGGGAGGCCTTTCTCTTGGTCCCACCACCCTTGCAGGTGCATTTCTTGTTGACCAGAGAGAGAATTATTTCTGTTGTTGCTCCCAGACTCTGGAACTCCCTCCCACAGGATGCCAGGCTGGTCCCATCTCTGGTGTCCTTTCAGAGGCAGGCAAAGGCCTTTCTCTTCAAGAAGGGTTTTCCTTAATGACGGTCTTTCTAACAAGGGGTTCTTAAATCGTTGTGCCTTACTATTTTGAATGTAATGTTGGTCTTGTTTTTGCCTATCACCTTTTAGTGTGGTGTTTGTTTTGTCTTTTTCAGTATTTGTGAACAGTACTTTAAATGTTGTCTTAATGGTGTAAGCCCCCTTGGATCTTTCTAAGGAAAAAGCCAGGGTCAAGTATACCAAATTGTCAATGTCTTCACGTTGGAAAAATGGAAGCCTAGATCAACCTTGAACCAGCTCCCTGAAACTACTGATGGGCAGGGTAAAAATATTTTAAATAAATAAATAAATAAAATAGACTTGCCAGTTAGAAGAGATTGATGGCCTGTATCAGAGAGTTAATCACACTTATCTACTGAGACATGATCACTCCATTTTGTGTGTGTGTGCAGTACATGCATGCAGGCATGCTACCTATGTTAACCCCACTAGCTGTTCGACTCAAAAGCTGGACTGATGCAGTTTTGTTATTTTGGCAAGTATAATAGTTGGAGCTTTTTGTTGTCTAAATGAGAGATTTGATAATTCCTACTTATAGCCACGGTAAGCTATGGTCCTCCATTGTCCCACCCCCAGAAAAAAAATACATCTCAACGCAGAGGGTGGCAGTGGCAGAGCTACTACCCCAAGAAAAGGCTCAAGTAAGAAATACAGCTTGTGCAACATATCTAGATAACGTAAATTAATTAGTCAAAATTTGTAAAATAAATGTAATTCTTTGTTGACAGATTCTGTGCAGAGGAAAACAAAGACCACGTTCAGTCTGTGTTTGCTTTTTCATGGCTTTGCCCTGTTTCGGGTCCCTATGAAGGCCATGACATGACCACAGTGCCATTGAATGTCAGGGCAATTTGATCTTTCTGAAGATGCCCCAGGACTTTGTGACTTTACTATTATGTTTTATCACCACTTTGCTTCAGAAACTGGCAAGAAGATTTTTCTTCCCATTCGCTACAACCAGGCACTAAGCCCTGCGACCAATGTATTTGGAAACACATGCTATCTAGAGCTGAAGGTCCTGGATTAGCCTGCAAATTGAACACCATGAGAAAGAAAATGAGGCCACATTGTAGGCAGCATCAGAATATTTCCAAAGAATTAGTTCTTCAAGTTCCGTGTCCTTGCAGAACATTGGTGATCAGTAGCATGATCTGGTTTTTTTATCCAGAATATAGAAGCTATGCTCACTGTGAACCATTGGCTTAAGTTCCTAAGCCAGAATGTTCTTCTATGCTCCAGGCCACACTTCCCATCTATTCCATATGCATACACCCAGAAATCATTATATACCTGGACCATTTTTAAAATAAACAATATTCCTTTTAAAAAAATCTTATTATTTAAGCATTTGCACATCAAAACACTGACAATAAAATTAATGTTTAACAAACATACAGCTAAAATGGGCTTTACGCTGAGATAGTTTAAATATTAAGATACCAGTTTTCTTGCACTGTTGCTAGAGCATAGTGAAGTGAAATAAATTTTCAGAAGCTACTTTAAAAAATGAATTGGCATCCCACTGAATAGAATGTTAGGAGTTAGCCCAGTGAAGTATCTTGAAATTGACATTGCTGTATAAGCAATAATAGCAGTATAAGAATGGTCACCATGCCCTAGATCGGTTTTGGGGTCAGAGACTAAACACATGCCTGCTAAATCTTCCTGTTCCCCATTAGCTCCAGGACACTGCATTGACCTCTTATTCTAGGTCAGATTAGGCAATAGATGTAGGACCTCTGCTTTGCAGAAATAATTATTTTTGCTCAACATTTACACTTTCTGAATCATCACCTTTGATTAATGTTTAATAACCACCACCACCCCATTTCTCCACCATGTTCTGCCATATAAAGATGAGCACCAGTACTTTCCACCACTTCTTCAGAAAGACATCCCCAAATGTAATGTAAGTATCATTACAGATGAAAGACATTTATCTGTAAAAATGTTTTGCTCTTGTTGAATAGACTTGTCAATACTCTTGATTTTCCAGAGATCTCTTCCAACTCTATGATTCTATGATTCTATGATAACTTGCATTTTACTGTATCTTGCCAGGTCTTTGAGGACTGGTAAATAGAGAAGGGCGCGAAACACCAAAATTGTTTCATTTTTTGTTTTGTTTTGTTTCATTTCCTATGAAATGATTTTTTTAAAAAAATCATTTTGTTTTTCATTTTGTTTCATTTTTCATTTTGATTCATTTTTTACTGTTTTTTTTTACAGCTGACCAGCCTGGCTGATCAACACTTTTAAAAAAAAGCGCTGATCACCTGTAGCGCGGTCTGGCCAATCGGCGCTTTTAAAGAAAACAAACACTGATCAGCTGTAGCTCAGGCCCAGCCAACTGACACTTGTTAAAAAACAAGCACCAAACAGCTGTAGCGCAGGCCTGGCCAATCACTGCTTTTTTTAGAAAAAAAAAGCATCACCAATCAATCAGCTGTAGCGTGAGGCTGGCTGATCGGCACTTTTTGTTTTTTAAAAAAGTGCCAATCAGCTGTAACGCGGCCCAGCCAATCAGCCCCTTTTTAAAAAAACAAGGCTTCCCTGCCACCTTGGAAGCCCTCCCTGTGGGGAATTGGCAGCAGCAGTGGAGGCCTCCCCGGCTCCAAGTAGGGGAAGACGCTGGATTGGGGGGGGGCGGGCAAAAAATGAAATGAAATGAAAATTTTCAATTAGGTTCATTTCGTTAGGGAACAAAACAATTAAAAACAAAATGAAAAAAATTGTATCATGCCCATCTCTACTGGTAAAGCATAAATGAAGATAATAAAGTCTTCCCAGGGCAGTAAGAAGACTCTTGATGATGGCTGGCCCTGCTGGTAAAACCTGTTGTGGGTTCAAGTTTAACGAAAGTTTCTGTTAGCAAACGTTCGTAGTCTTGTCATGGGGGGGGTACTGGGGCCTCTCAGAGAAAAGAAGTCAATGTCCTTGAATTTCTCCATCAATGCTAGGAATGCAGACAGACTCAAGAGGCAAGCTTGTCTAAGTCTTCCCCACTCAGCCAAGCACTACTATGTAATTCTGGTTTGATTGTAGCAATTGCCATTTCTATTATTTATTTACTTCTGACACTTCTGTACTGTCCCACTAGCATGCAGCACTGTTCTGGGCAGTTTACATAAAAACAGCCATCACTAAAACATCTGGTTAAGTGTCTGTAGACGTAAATGAAAACATGAAACATTGATTGTCCAAATTCATGTCTTGTTTTGCTCTCCTTTCTGGCGATGCATGTCCCTTTATGTTTCCACCTAGCCTGCCCATTAGACATGGGCACGACTTGACGAAATTCTCGTTTCCGTTTCCGTTACTCGTTTCCGTTACGCAATGGAAACGGTAACGACAATTACTCCCCCAGAACTCGAACTCGAACTGACAAAAGAAAAATTGTGTCTGATTTGTCGTTGTCGTTCCTGGCATCGCAGCGATCGCGCGATGCAAAGCGGCACAGAAAAAAAGTTTTAAAAATAAAAAAACCCTGATTCCCGGCCAAAAAAGCAGGCGAAAATATGCCTGCCTGAGGGCACCTACCAGAGGGGTGGTTTCTGGGGGGGGGTCCCCACTCCAGCCTTCCCCCCCTCCTGTCCTGGGCTGCTGGTACCAGGCTGGGAGGGGGCATCCTCAGCGTCTCCATTTGCCATGCGGTGCGGGGGGATCCAAAATGGCGACCACAATTTTTTTTTTGAAATCGTGGTCCAAAAACCCACCAAAGCACCACAGAAACATGCAAAAATTAGCTATTTTAAATGCTTGAATTTTTACAGTACCAGCAGTGGGTTTTTCTTGTAACAAAAGTCTCCATTGATTTTATTTTATTTTATTTTATTTTATTTATTTTTTTACACCTGCGCACGCGCAATGATGGGCTGGCCATGGGACGGGACCATGCAAATTTTTGGAGCCATTCCACCAATCGCATGGCCAGGTTTTGCTGAGACTTCTAGATGTGCCAGAGAGGGCATTAAAAGCCCACGAACCCTAATCCTAATCCTAATCCTAAACCTAACCCTAACCCTAACCCATACGCCAGTACACTGTGTTCTTAGTGGGCCAGAGGCACCCAGAGGTACAGCCCACTAACCCACCCTAACCTTAACCGTTACCCTAAGCCTAGCCCTTACCCCCTAACCCCATGCTCTGGGAACTGGAAGTCAAGTCGCGTTAAATTGTGGAGGTAACGACAAACGACACGACGAAACGACAAATTTTTGAAAAATTTCATGAAAAACGGAAACAAGCCGAAACGGACCTGTCCCGAAAAACGACAACTCGAAAAAAAAATTTCCTGGTCGTGCCCATCTCTACTGCCCATCATTACTCTGACTTGCAGAAATTTAAACCCTTTGACTTTCAGCTGCTAGCTTTAATAGACCCATCCAATTTAAAAAAAAACTAGACTAATTTCTGGATCTCCAGTGATTGGGACTGATCTGGTTCCAACCTGGATCTTGCTCTAGGCCAATCCAGTCTGCTTTACATTTGCCCCAGATCAGCCTGATTGAGTCTGAGAATCAATCAGCTTGAACCTACTGCACAACCTTAGGATTATGGGCTGCAGGAAATATCAGAAAAGTGTGCTATCGGTGCCTATGTGTGGTAGCTACACAGTATTTACCAAGCAGTGATACGTATAGATCTACTATATAGCATGCATCTCTGTGCCAGTTGCCAGGGAACATCAGTAAAAGGGTACCAGCTTTCCATTGTCACCTGCCTGGATATTTTGGGAAGAGAATGGGACAGGCTATGCATTTTCTTCACACAAATGTCTTTCACTAGCCCAGGACAGGCAGTGAAACTGAGAATTGATTCTTTCTTTGCAGATTGCTTCCAGAGGAACATCATGGCTAACTTCTATGTCGCGTTACTTCTTGCCGGGCTGCAGACGTTGGCCTTTGCCCACCACACCCCTGTCCATCATGAAAAGGAAACTGAGGCACATCTTTCTTCTGAACATGCTCATAATGCGCCTTATCTGAAGTTAGCCCCAAGCAATGCTCACTTTGCATTTAAATTCTACCGGGAGGTTGCTTCAGGGGCTGCTCAGAGGAACATATTTTTTTCTCCCTTGAGCATTACCGCTGCTTTTTCCATGGTGGCCCTGGGAGCCAAGTCCAACACACTGAGACAGCTTTGGTCAGGGCTTGGTTTTAACCAGCTGGACATCAGCGAGCACGAACTGCACGAATGCTTCCGCCACCTCCTCCATGTCCTAAATAACCCCGACGCTGACATCGAGCTGAACATGGGGGGTGCCCTTTTCATCGATGAGAAGCTCCAACCCCTCAAGAAGTTCTTGGATGAAGCCCAACATTTCTATGAGTCTGAGATTTCTCAAACTCCCTTCGAGAATCCTGAAGAAGCCATGAATCAGATCAATAGCTACATCGAGGAGAAAACCCGTGGAAAGTTACAAGATGTGATCAAGGGCCTTGATCCTGAAGCTGTAATGGTTCTTGTAAATTACCTCTTCATGAAAGGTATGTCTTACAGACTTGAATTTTCTAAGTAGAGTACAGTAGGAGACTTGCGTTGCATCCATGGCGGATTGGTTCTGCCCCCTACCCACCTCGAGAGATGTACCCATCTCTGTTTAACAGTATTGAATATAGTGAGGTGATAAGTAGCTGTCTTGCATTGAAATCCTTCAAGTAGATCTGGAAGTTGAGTCCTGGCAACTGGACATCTTTTCTTGAGAAGTTGAAATGTTTCACTACTCATCCAAGCAGCTTCATCAGTCTGAGGAAAGTCCAGTTGCCATGACTCAACTTCCAGATAAACCCACCTGGATGAGTGAGAATCTTCACAGACCTTCAAGTAGATACAATATTTAAGTATGTCTTTGTACTTTCAATGGAATTTCAAAACCAGCATGCAGAATTATTAACAGATCCAATTCATAGCATGTTAGGAGTTGAATGAAATGCCTTTTGCCTACAAGCAAGAACCAAATCTTTGACTTGCTACAGAAACTGGCATGCTTTTCTTATTTTTGTTTCCAAAAGCTTACTGGAGGAACCCTTTCAATTATGAAGTGACTCGAGAAGATGATTTCTTTGTGGACAAACGCACTACAGTGAGAGTTCCTATGATGCACAGAAACGGTGTCTACAAGACTTACCATGACACAGATCTGTCCTGCCAAGTGGTGGAGGTCCCATACAAGGGCAGTGCTTCTGCATTGTTCATTCTGCCTGACCCAGGGAAAATGAAACAAGTGGAAGACTCTCTGAACAAAGATGTTTTGTTTAAATGGCTGAATTCAGTGAGACCAGGGTAAGACTGTTGTATGCTGTATTTGATGGAGTGTTAGGCCTGGAGAGGGCAGGGCCACAACTACCGGGGGGGGTCTCCAAAATGACAAAATAGTATTTGTACTCTGTACTATTCCACACCCTCCTTGCTAGGGGAGGGGGCACAAAATCCATGTTTCCCCCAGGTGATATGGACCATATTATGGCCATGGAAAGGAGTGCTTTTGAGTTCAATCCCTATTTGAAGCACTTACTAACTCTCACCCAAACATGTGTCAGGCCTGGAATTTACAGTATATCTTGCATACCCTTGTGGCACAGTGGTTAAATGTCTGTACTGATGCTAAAACTGCTAACATTTTGCTTTAGCTATGGCCGCAGTCACACCAGCATTCTCTGCATATATAAATTTCATGCATTTTTTTGGGGGGGGGAATCACGTGGTGTCGTATTTTCCTATTCTGGTTCCGTCTCTACCTGTCTACTTCGCATTTTTCCCTTCTTTCTGGCTCTGCTTTCCAAGCCTCCATGGTGTTTGAGCGGTCAAAAAAGGGGAACAACTGAATTTACTGCGTATTTTCTGTGTCCTGTCGTGGTTACAGAAGCAAATAACTAAGCATTTTTGAGCGAAGTTTCTAAATCCAGCCTCTGGCTGTGGTTATTGAAACTTCGCTGAACCTGCTGTTCAAGGGGCGTGGTCGGCCAGGACCGGAATTTACTTCTCTTCATGGTTAGGACGCAATCTTTTTATGCACAGTTAGCCGAAGGGAAACTATGGACAAAATGCAAGTATGACTGCAGCGTAGGTCATGGAAAGGGGAAACCTTCATATTCAGTCCTGGAGTCCTTTTGTTTCCCTGGGCAAAAAGGGAGATGTCAGTAATAAAAAATTTAGCCACGTACAGTTGTATCTCTTAATATGAATTTAATTCGTTCTATGGGTCAAATCATTTTACAAAAAATTCATCCTACAAAATGTGGTTTAATGCAGTTTCCCATAGGAATGCATTGAATTCATCTTGTGAGGCATCCCATAGGCAAAATTCATCTTACAAGCTTTTCCTATTCCTGGAAAATTTCATTCATCTTACGAGTTTTTTGTCTTAAGGGCCATTTGCCTTATGAGGTACTACTGTACACTGTCTTTGGACATATGCACAAGAATAGACTGGACCAGAGGCATGTGTTCCATTCTGAGATGAACAAATAGCTGTCTTTCATATCCTAGTGTAAATTTATAGGGTTCAAACATCATTAGTGATTTGAATTGACCTAAGTGAGGATCCAAAGTAATAATAGATTGAGCAAATGGCACCAAAGGGGAAGACAAATGAAAACTGGACCCTTCTGTGAAGTCCAAAATGTCCTCAAGATATTCCAACTACTGGGGCATAAGGAAGGCTCAGAAATTATTCCAAACTCCCAGTGATAATTTTAAAACGCAAAATGGACAGCTAATTAATGCAATGATTAGGGTGTCTTTTTCATCTAGCAAAATTATAAATTCCTGTGCAGTGGAATTTACGCAGAAGTTGGGTCATGAGAACTGAGCTTTATTATTTATATTGTATATTGATATATTTGTTTTGTATTTTATGGTTTTAATATGCTGCCTAAAGACCATTTGGTAGTGGGGCGGCTAATTTTTTCTATAAATAAATAAATAAATAAATAAATAAATAAATAAATAAATAACCTCACCCTAGAAGACTGAGGATCTTCCCAGACATAGTGGGACATAATATTCATTTTCTCAGAATGCTAACCTCTAGTTTCTTTTTTCTGCAGGAGAATAGACCTCCTCATTCCAAGATGCTCAATAACTGGAAAATATGTTCTCAAAGGATTGATGAGAAAACTGGGTATCATTGATGTATTCACAAATAATGCCGATCTTTCTGGAATTACTGGGCAGCAGAACTTGATGATTTCTAAGGTACCGTTTCAAAATTCAGCATCATACAAGCATTGGACCAACCATAACCTCTCATGCCACATGTAGATCTGTCAGTTTTGTTTCTGTGACCCTCTTCCTCTCTCTGCCAAAAAACCCAACATACACACACATTTAGACTGGTTCTATGCAATGTTTGTGTGGCCGCACGCATATGTGACTGCCTGCTTCCCTGTGTGTGTGTGCCTGCACGCTTTAACAAAAGAAAACACCTTTTGTTGGAGCCCACTCTATAAAGGTTACATTGTGTGTGTGCTGCATCATTACATTCATGACTGACTCTTCATGACCCCATGTCCATGGAGTTTTTTTGGCAGGAATACTGAAGTGGTTTGCCAATTCCTACACCAGGCACCTATAGCACCTGGTGGTCTCCCATCCAAGTACTAACCAGGGCCGACCCTGCTTAGTTCCAAAATCATGTGAGATTGGATGTGCTTAGGTCATCTAGGCAGCGTATATAAAGCTTACTTTAAGCCCTGCTAATTTTTTAGGCAAGTTTTAGCTATACACACAATGGTGTGTACACTTGTTGGCAAAAACTCTTTTTTAAAAAATATACAATTCACAGAATGCTTCACTTGTCCAAAAAACATGTACTAAGTGTGTATATTAGTTACCAGGCACATTCTGGAACACTTAAACTAGATAAATCCAAATAGCTGGAGTGAATGAGTCAGTCATCCCTATCCAGAAAACCAAAAGCAAATGCAAACTGTGCTGCTTCTATATTGTTCCCTAGCACTCAAAGCACTCTCTGGGCAGTTTACAATTTAATTTTGCAGAGTACACATTGCCCCGTCACTGAGCTGGGCACTCGTTTTGCCAATCTCAGGAAGATGGAAGCCGGAGTAAACCTTGAACCTACCTATCTGGGATTGCACCCCAGGCCATGAGCACAGTTTTGGCTGCAGTACAGCAGTTTAACCACTATGCCACAAGGCTCCTCTGGTTAAGTACATAGTGTAAATATATGAAGCAGTATAACGTTGGAAGAAAGAGTAACTGATAGGCATCAAACTAAATATTAAGGGAAACACATTTTTCGTGTCACCAAAGTGGCTTTTGTCTATGGCAAAAGTTCCTCAGAAATTCACACTTCAGCAACCAGGCTTTCAATATAAGCTCATGTTTACCTTCAAGTGACCCAATCACAAATGAGGACATGTCTAAATGCCAGATACAGGGGATCTGAAATTAGTTGCTTTGAGAAGCAGACATATTGCACCATTGTAGTGCTTCTAAGTACAGTATATCAGCCAGAATACTGTTAGTAACTGTGCATAGACCTCTTGATAATGGGCTGGCTAATTTTTTTTTTTTTGTAAATAAATAAAATAACTAAATATTTCCAAGTAGCATATGGGATTAGGGCTGCTTTCCTGTCTTATTGTAAGAGCGGCTTCATACAACAAGATATTCTCCATTGATTTATTATAAGTAATAATTATTATACTACCGATTTATCTATTATACATTTTATTATAAATTTATAAAATTTGTATTTCACCCAAGATGTGTTTTTTTTTAAAAAAAAGATGCAGCTAAAACAAACACATAGTTAATGAACATATTACAGCCAAAATCTCATTATGCCCCATAGCGCAGTGGTTAAATGCCTGTACTGCAGGTAAAACTGTGCTCATGACTTGAGATTCAGTCCTAGGCAGCAGGCTCAAGGTTGACTCAGCCTTCCATCCTTCTGAGGTCAGTAAAATGTGTATCCAGCTTGCTGGGGGGCAATGTGTAGCCTGCATACTGTAATTAAAAGCTGTAAACCACACAGAGACTACTTGAAGTGGCATATAACAGAACATATTAAAATAACAATTTTGTTATTTTAAAATACTGCATTAAAAGGTGTTAAATCCCTTCTTTCCAATGGCCAAATCATCATCATCATCTTCATCATCATCATCATCATCATCATCATCATCATCATCATCATCATCATCATCATCATCATCATCTCCCAGAGTTTTCTAAGTAGAGAATAATCAGATTTAAAGGGAGTTGCATAGAAAAGCCTACTACTTATCGGTCACCTGGCAAATGGCTGTGCCTGTCAGATTTAATAGTGTCATTTGTGAACACAAGCAGAACAATGTTGTTGCTTAGGTCCATCTCTCTGTTTTATGGGCTGTATGGAGGCATCCAGTTGCCTGCGCTAGGAAAAGAATGTATGTTCAGGCAGACCTTTGGTCTAGTCAAGGAAATTTTCTTTTATTTTCTGGTTTTCAGGGAAGATGATCAGATGCTCTTCCAACTCCTTCGTGCTTATTGGCACTAGGATACAATATGAACAAATATGCAGAACTGGTCACTGGAAAAGAAAATGTCTATAGAACACATGCCAATAATAGGTTAAATCAGGGGTTCTCAAACTTTTTGTAAGGAGGGCCAGATTTGGTGGCTGAGAATGTGTCAGGGGCTGGTTGCTCCCCGACCCTGCCATCCCACTGCAAGCCCCACTCACTGACCCATAAGCTCCACCCACTGACTCCTTGCAACCCCACCCACAGGAAGGAAGCCGGGGACCAAGGGAGGGAGGGAGGGAGGAAGGTGGAAACCAAGAGAGGAAGGAAGGAAGGTGGGGAAGAAGGAAGGGAGGGAGGGAGGGAGTTGGGGACCAAGGGAGGGAGGAAAGAAGGAAGGTGGGGACCAAAGGAAGCACAGGAAGCTGTGGCCACAGGTTGCCCCTTGGAAGAGGTGATCTGTGCGACCTTGCAGCCCCCCAACCTCCCCAGCGGTGGTGACGGCTCGCCTGCCAGCCCACCCCAAAGCTCCTTGGCGGTGGCAGAGGCCCACTGGCCTGCCCACCCCCACACATTCCCCTGCGATGCTGGTGGCGGCAGACCGCCCAGCCGCCCAAGCTTCTCAGCAGTGCCGGTGGTATGGCCCGCCTGCGTGCTGCCCTGCATGTGCACGCCGAGCTTCACAAGGTTCCCAGCGGTGTCTGTGTTGGCAGAAGACTTTTTTTTAAAAAATGGGGTGAAGGAGGGGGAGGGAGGGGCAGGCCAGCCAGCCATGGGCCACTCAGAGTGGCCTGACAGGCCAGATTTGGCCCCCTGGACGGACTTTGGGCAGGCCTGGGTTAAATGGACTCCTCTGCTTTGAAGGACAAGTGTGCCTTAAAATAAAATCCAATTCACTTTGGTCCACTAATTATCATTTCCTTTCATCTGCAGGCTATTCACGAAGCTTATCTGAATATCCATGAGAATGGCACCGAAGCAGCAGCTACCACGGTTTTGGAGATTACACCTACTTCCCTTCCACCTGAACTGAAATTTGACCACCCTTTCCTCGTGATCATCTATGAAGCTAAAACCCGTTCTATCTTATTCATGGGAAACATTAGAAACCCAAAGGAGAACTGATCACACAACTGGGGGCTTCTCATTGACAATGTAGTTTTGCCTAAATAAATAGTATGTGCAAAAAAATATGTAGGTGTCAGCTGCTTTACTGGGGCTTTTAACAAATGCAGTATTGATGGAATAATTTAATATTATTTAAATAAGTTTTAAAATTAAATAAAATGTTAAAAACTAAATAAAATGCAAATTTTAAAATTTAATAAATAAGAAAATGTTTTAAAAAGAAAACATATTTTAAAAATTAAATAAATAATAATTTGCTTAAATATTTTACAATAGTTACATTATTATTTTAATAAATAATGTTATAAAATTTATGAATGCATTAAAATTTAGATACACATAGTTAACATTTCTAAATGTATAGTTCTATAAAACTTTTACAAATTTATTTAAAAAGTCCATGAGGTATTTATTTCAATAAATAATTTTGTTTAGTGTTGAGGTATTGAGAAAAGCTTTGTAGAAAGGAAATAAGCCCCATGTCCTCAGATTACAGGTGCCAGAAAACAAAGGCACCCCTAAGAGGGTTCCGGAAACTTCCCCTGCTGTGTTACCAGCTAAAGTCTGAGTAATCTAACTGAGAGCACTTGGATGTCCTGAAACATTTCTTCTCCATCCTTGTCAAAGTTCCATGTTTGGGCTACTTCTCCTGGGAATCCCTGGCTGGTTTGTCAAAAGCTGCATAGGATATGGGATTAAAGGAGTTGTGTTGAAAGCAGTTCTTCTATTCAGTCCCAGTGGCCTTCAGTTTTCCAACCAAAGCTTGAGAAGGTTAACTTTTGGGCTATTACCACTGAGCTCTGTTTATGATAGAATCGTCATAAGCCCGTGTCCTGAATTGCCCTAGCAGTGATCAGTAAGGAGGAGTGCAAAAGCAAAGATCTCTCCCCTGTCCTTCCTGATCAAGCTGGCATGTGTGGAGTTAAAACGTACAGAAAAGACGCCATGGAATTAAAATTAGGGAAAAGGAAAAGCGAGGACCAAGATTCGTTCTTTTACACATCAGCCGCTGAGGTTCTCTGAGAGAGGCAAGTGAGTGCAAAGTCGGAGAGATCAGCTAGGGTGACACCTGTATGTAACTCAAAAGTAACCTCTTTCTGGCCAGATAGTAGAACAAAGGCCTGGTCACTCTTTCTTTACAGATATTACTTTCTGGTACCATTTCCGTACCCAAGATTCACCCTTCCACTGCCCCTCTTAGGAAGCCCAGCAGGGAGCTATAGTCTCTGGGAGGAAGGCTCAGCTTGGTAATATCCATATCAAGGGAATAAGGAATTTATTCCAGACACTATGGCACCTTCTGGAAGGGGAAATCATTAAGGGAAGAAAAGGATGGCCCGTCTTTATAGGAGAGCCAATGAGTTTGCCTTCCTCACGTTTTCAGCCAGTTAGATATAGGAGCCAAACTGTATGTAAATATTATCCAATGAGGTTTTATACTTTAGGACTCTTTGTTTGTTGTGGTATAAAACTATTTTACACTGTATGTTTGGGGTCTTTCTCTGCCATTAAGAGAAGGCCCTAGCTGATTCCTATATTAAATTATATCAATAAAATTGGACTTTGGTTCAGTTAGTTGCATCTCTTCCTGGCCTCTTGCAAGAGAAAATATGCAAGGTAACAAGGGCAACATAAGAACATAAGAAGATATTAGAGCCACGCTGGATCAGGCCAAAGGCCCATCTAGTCCAGCTTCCTTTATCTCACAGTGGCCCCACCAAATTGGTCTGGGAGCGCACTGGACTAGATATCTGTCTCCTGATACCACTCCCCTGCATCTGGCCCTTGAAGTACCCTGGTTTTAAGACTGGAGATTACACATCTCCATCATGGTTTAAACCTGTGTTGGACTTTTCCTCCAGGAATCTGTCTAATCTCCTTGTAAGGAAACTCAGGGGTAGGAGCATCTCTGGCCGAAAATTACGTGAGTTCCTGTGGGTTCTTTTAAAGAAAACAAATGGCCTGAGAGCAGTGTTTCCATGTAGCCATGCCGGCCACGTGGCCACGAATTTGCACAACACTTTCTCTTTGGCTTGAAAACAGAGATGAGCACCACCCCTAGAGTCAGACACGAGTAGCACACATGTCGGGGGGGTTACCTTTACCTTATGGACAGTTGAGTGCTTTATAAATAGTTCTGTGTGATGTCCTATGTTCTGGTTAGAGATGTGCACGAATCAAAAAAATGGCATTTCGTTTGTCGTTTGTCATTTGGAGGGTCCGTTTCGGTTCGTTTCCATTTTTTGCGAATTTTTGCAAAAAAATCATTTTCAGTTTCGTTTGTTTCGTTACCATTTCGTTACCATTTCTTTCAATTTTTTGTGATTTTTTTTTAGGATTTTAAGCAATTCACCCATATTGCAGTAACGGAAACGAAACGCACGACAAAATTTCCGGTGTTTCTGTTCATTTCGTTTCATTTTAGAGACAAAATTCGTTTATCATTTTGTTACGTAACGAAACGAAAAAATGAAAATGAAACGAAAAATTGTTCATTTCGTGCCCATCTCTAGTTCTGGTGCATGATGAAACATGAGACCAGACTCTGCCCTTCTCATTGGCACCATCATTTTGCACAGAATCTTCACTCTCGGGAAGAGAAAGCTGTGGACTTAGAACTCCCGACCATCTACAAATAGAATTTTTGATCAATATTTGCTCAGCTTAATGTTTGTTGGAGAGCATACATTACTCAACAGTGTGCCACCATATACTGTAAAGGAAACCAAGTGTGAAGACTTTTCACAGTTTCTCCAAATAATTCCTTTTCTATGTCAATATTAAATTGACTTTTCTTGACTTGATAGCGAAATCCTTTGCCTGCTAGAATGACCTGCAATTGAATTAACTGATGCTTCAGATGCACTGAAACAATCTCTATACAGAAGCATTCAAATGTGAACAAATGAACAGCCTGCTGGAAGCTGATCATTGATATAGGCATTTGTACTGGGGGGACTCTTTCTCTCCCCCCCCACTGGCTAATTGTAACTGGATTGTCTGGAAAGGCAATTTGTATTGGAATAAGTCCCCAACACACTATGTGCTCCTCCCTAAAACACAAATCCTGTAAAAAATCCTTAAGAATTTGCTTCCTTGTTTACAGATTTGTTCCCATCCAGGACCATGTTGAATTTCTACCTCTGCTTGCTTCTTGTGTGTATCTGTGGATTTACATACAATCACCATGTCCCTAGCCATTATGGAAAAGATGCTGATGCCAAAAACCATGACCACTATCATCCTACCGAAGCTCCTGATCATTTGTCCTGTCAAAAGATCACTGGAAGCAATGCCAACTTTGCTTTCAAAATTTTCCACCAAATCATTTCAGAGGCTGGGGACAAGAAGGTTCCCCCCCTTCCCCTGAACATGTCTACTGCCTTTGCCTTTGTGTCCCTGGAAGCAAAAGCCAACATCTTGATTCAGCTTTTGTCAGAATTGGCCTTCAACCAGACAGAGAGCAGGAATTGGCCTTCAACCAGCAGTGAGCAGGAAATCCATGATGGGTTTTGTCATCTTCTCCAAATGGTAAACCTCACCAAGGCTGAACTGGAGCTGAACATTGGGAATCCCCCTTTCACCCATGACGAAGTGGAACTTCTGGAGAAGTTTGTGAATGATGCAAAACATTACTACCAGGCTGAGATTCTCCCTGCTAATTACAAGAATTCTTCTGAAGACGAGAAACAGATCAATTAGTTACTTAGAAAATAAAATCCATATAAAAGATGCTGTCAAGGGTCTCAGCCCAGACATTGTGATGGTTCTAGCTGCCTTCTTGAAAGATATGTTTCTGATGATATTGTTCTTTTAATGAGATGTGTTGACTAGGGCAAGGGTGAAACATTGGAGTGAGTGAAGAGGATGAATGAATCTTCTGATATACACACCAATGGCAACTGGATTTCTCTGGGTGAAATCTTTGCTATCATCCTGCAAATAATTTGCAGCAATCAGTGAGGCAAGTGCATATTACACTGAGCTGGCACAACAAAAGCTGTCTGAAGGTGCTAACAACTGCTAATTGGCCATTGCCAACTCACTCCCTCTCTGTCTTTTAATTGTCCTCCAAGTGTCCTGGCATTACATGTTTTAGTGCTGAGTGAAAATGTTTTCCTTTTTTTAAAGGAAGAAAAATTTCGGAGAGAATGGATGCTCAACCTTATGAGCATCCCTTTCCATTGGATGCCAAACTGATGAGAGCAACACACATGGTCCCATCCCCAAATTTAGTCTCATATGTAATCAGGCAAAGGTCCCAAATGGTCATGAGAAATCTTTCATCTCCCAATTAACCACTATGTATTTTAATTCCTTAGCCTATCGGGAAAATCCTTTTAATTATGAGGCAACACGTGAAGCAGATGTCTTTGTGGACATCTGAGCATGTCCACTGCCTTTGCCGTAGGGTCCCTGGGAGCAAAAGCCAACACCTTGATTCAGCTTTTGTCAGGATTGGCCTTCAACTAGACAGAGATCATTGAGCAGGAAATCCATGATGGGTAATAAATTATAATTTTTATAATTAATAAAAGTAAAATAAATAAATAACAGTTTGTCACAATGGCCTTGCTCCAGCTCCTCAATAAATCTGTACAAAAATGAAGAAAGTCTTGTTATCCTTGTAGACAATACAATGGCAAGGAAGAGGTAATACTTTTATTAGTGTTCTCCTTCCAGGCCTCTCTATGGATCAGTGTGAGTTGACCTACAGACCCTAGTCTTGCCATGAATCTTAAAGTCACCCAGAACCACAAGTCTGGAGGCCCTCAAAAAAGTCACCATGAAAAGCCAAGATATAGGAAGTACATTTTTAATCCAAGACTCCCTCCCAGATCTATTTACACAGTTCTATTTACACAAAATAAAACAGCAGGTTACAGTAATGGTAATGTTCAGAATGAAAAACCTTCTGATGTCTCAAACCACTGAAGAAACCAATTTTTTTATAAATATATACAATAAAACACAATGTGAATTAAAACTGAATATTTTAAAATATTCACATTTTTTTTTAGAAAAAAGAAAATACCAGGGACATTTTGACTATTGTTTCCTCAGTGATCTTTCATTTAAGTATGGCAGGCAAATGATAAAATCATTGAAACAGAGTGCTATTAGTTGACTTAAAAAACCATCTTTCACCCTCAGAGGAGATTTGAGTAGAATCAGAGGGAAATGAAGGGTTTATTTACAATGATTATTTACACTAAATATGCAGATTCCTTGGGTTTATCTTAAAGTGATTGATTGATTTAAAAATCCCCCCCTACTTTTTCCTTAAAAGGACTCAAGATTCTCCCCACAACTCTGTACTACAGCCTGGATATACCCCGCCTTGAAATGTACTGTAATTAACTATCAAAGCAAAGGGGGGTTTGAGCCGCGTGGCCATCACAAAACACAATTGCAAAACTGGTTACAGGTAATACCTTTATAGGGCAATTAAAAAAAAAAGAACATTGCAAGCTTTCGAGTGTAAATCACTCTTCTTCAAAGCATGTCCCAGAAGTTCAGACATAGTGAAAGATGTGCTTTACCAGGAGGTTACTTTTAAAGTCCATGGCTAGATGATGTTCTTAAAGTCCATTATGATAATTTAAAGGCTGATATGAATACTGGAAGCATCAGTTCTAGATCATGCAAGAAAATGAAAAAGGAACTTATCTAAGTGGTGTGTCCTGAAGACATCAGAATGAATACAAAAATCTGGGTTGCCAGGTTGACAGTGTGCCTTTCCTAAGGAGTCAGAACTAATGCCTGAGACCCGAGAATGCAACCCAAAACTTCAGTCTTGGGGCCGAAATCCACCTGGACCTCTAGCTGCAGCAGCTAGTACTTGATTATAATATGTATGATGCATATCAGAATGTCATTGGCATGCATTCTCAATTTAATTTAGGACAGTAGATGAGAAACTGGTTTTCCTGTCCAGTATGAAGAAGGCCCCTATTTTCTTGATTTTCTCCTTACACCAAATTAACTAAAGTTCAATGTATTCTCGAAGGCTTTCATGGCCGGGATCTGATAGCTGTTTTGAGTAGAGATGGGCATGAATAGAAAAAAAATGGCTTTTTTGTTTCATTTCATTTCGTTAAGGAGGTCAGTTTGTTTCATTTCGTTTTTTGTGAATTTTCACGGAAAAAATCATTTAGTTGTTTCATTAATTCATTTTTCATTTTTACCCCTTTCCCCCCAGTTCCCACTGTGTGGCCCCTGGGACCCGGTTGGCACTGGTTTTTTATTTTTTCCCCCTTTATTTTAGGGTGCCGAGTTGACCAGGCCACCCTTGGGGTCCGGTCGGCACTCCTTTTTAAAACATTTTAAATTTTTATTTTATTTTATTTTTTCACTTCCGGGTTTGCCCCGTGCTACAGCTCAGCGTGGTTGGTGCTGGGTTTTTTAAAATTAGTATTTATTATTATTTTAAGGGGGCAACCAGGCTATCTTTGGGGCCTGGTCAGCACTCCTTTTTATTATTTTTATTTCTTTTCTTTTCTTTTTATTTTATTTTTTTACTGCCGACCACATGGCCGTGCTACAACTGTAGCGCGGCTGTTGGCTTTTTTTCCTGCTCGCCATCCCAGAAGCCAGGAAGACCGGACCTCTGGACCAGCACCAGGTAGGAGACATCTCCACCCCCCATTAATGAAACAAACCGAACCGAACCAATTTTTCTCGATTCGGTCCATTTCGTGATAAATTCCCCCTAGAGTTGTTATTCATTTCATTACATAACGGAACGAATAACAAATAATGAAACAAAAAAAATCGTTTCATGCCCATCTCTAGTTGTGAGTTTTTCAGGCTGTTTGGTCGTGTTCTGGAAGTTCTTTCTTCCAGAACTTCCATAACACAGTCAAACAGCCCAAAAAACTCACATCAGTTACTAAAGTTCATTAATACACCAATGAGATGAAACGTGCCATTCACCCAGTTACCTAAATCCGGCGCTATTCAGTTCAGTGCAGCTTACCACTGAGTGGATACAGCTAAGTTTTGCTAACTTACCTAAGTGTTGCAAACTTTCCATTGAGATAAACAGCACTAGAGGGAGTGCTACCAATCCCACCGTTGACTGTATTTATTTATTTATTTATATATTTTATATATTTTTATCCCACCTTTCTCCTTGGAAAAGGACCCAAAGTGGCTTACAATAATGAGGGATAATATACAGCCAAGAACATTTAAGACATATTCAACTTAAGAACAGGAAATTAGAAGAGGCCTCTTACAACATTAAAAGGTTAACATCAACGTTACAAAGAGCACTCAAAAAGAAAAAAAATCCATTAGGAGGGGCAGAAACTAACATGGAAAACACTGGTGTTCTTATGAAATCAGTCAATGTGATCATGCATGGTAATCCATCTAAAAGTCACATAGGAGGTAGTCCCTCATTCAGGGAATCTGGACTGAAGAGGAAAGTCTTTACCTGCTTCTGGAAAGACAGCAGAGATGGGGCAATCCTGGCCTTCAGCGGGAGGGAGTTCCAAAATCTGAGAGCAGCAACAGAGAAGACCCTTTCATATGTTCTTATGAGGTGTACCTGTGAGGGTGGTGGGATGGAGAGAAAGGCCTCTCATGACAAACTTAGCACTCGCGCCAGTTCATACTGTGAGATTTGATCTTTGAGGTACCTTGGACACGGGCCATTTAGTGATTAGTAGGTTAAAACCAGCACTTGGAATTGTGCCCAATAGCTGATTGGCAGCCAGTGGAGCTGCTTTAGTAGGGGTGTAAAAAAATGTGATCTCTGTGACTTCAAGGTTCTTAGGAGTACAGTCCTGAAGCCTATGCCATGAGAAAGCAACCATGTTCATGAATCATGATACTTTTTCCAGACAGTTCCAAAAGAGAACATAGGACATAGGGTGACTGGGGTGATGTTTCTGGTGCAAGGCCAAGCGAGAAGCCAGACTGTGTACTTCGTGTCCATGACCCACATCATTTTGCATAGAATCCTCATTCTCAGAAAACCATGGACTTAGAACTGCTGTTCATCTACAAACAGAAATTTTGATCAATATTTGTTCTTTTGGGATCAATTTCCTCTGCTTAATGTTTGTTGAAGAGCATACATTTCTCAACAGTGCCCCATCATATAAAGGAAAGCCTAGGGAAATACATTTTCACGGCTTCTACAAAAATTCCATTTTCCCATGTAAGTATCAAATTGACTTTTTTTTAACTTGATCATGAAAACAATTTGTTCGCTGGAATGATTTACAACTGGCTTCATTTACTCTTTGGATTCCCCATAACATTTGGTAATGCTATCCATAGCTGTCACTGTCCTTCTCACTCCTCCTATTTATTGGGTAAATTGATTTTTATATTGATAATTTAAAAGGATGCCATATAAGGGGGGAGGGGAGAGGGTGTGTATGGTCTTTCAAGTGCTTTGGAATCTTGCCAACATTAATGGGAATCTCCATCTAAGAAGAACTTCTGCAAGGGATCAAGCATTCTTTGAGGTTAACAACTCTTTGGGTGCCCACAGAGAAATCAGGAAATGGCCAGGCATCCCTTCCAGCTTCCCTTTCTACAGACAGTTATTACTGGTTCAGGTTATACTTGCCAGAACTGGCTGTAATTTCAGTTTGACAAGACCTGTATGTATGGCAAGACCTGTGGGTGTGTCACACAATCCATGGTGTTCATAGTTCTAACAGTGTCCCCCAGAGAATTTGGGTTTTCCTTCTAGTGTCCATTTATGGAGTCAATGGATGGTTCTGCCTCCAAGCTCAAGATCACCTCCTGTCCATCCTGGCTTCTTCTTCCTCCAGCAGCACTATTTTGTTCCTCTCTTTTCAAAAAGGGACAACCATTTCTCCTTGCCTTCCTTTTTTTTTTTTTTTTTTGCACTGGAAACAGCTTGTATTGGGGTGTTGTCTTTCCTCCTCCTCCTCCTCTTCCACCTCTTTCTCCTTCCCCCTCTCTGTGCACTTCTGACTTTGCCTGGTGCCTTGGGGTGACTCAAGATTGTCCCTTTCTCCTGATCTCAGAGAAGAAGGAAGGAGAGGAGGGGCCCCAATGACAGAGGGATAGTCTGTAAACAACCACCAATTCAGGGAAGGAGAGAACTGAAATGGAAGGGTAATTTTGGGGAAAGGATGGGGAGAGGGTCGGGGGGGGGTGAGTGATAGCAAAGGAGTCTCCTTTCAGATCTCTGAATTTTCATGGTCCTTCATACCATGGTAAGGTAGAGCATGTTTCAGAGGAAATTTAGCAGCGGAGAGTGGATGCCATTCGATACAGATCAAAAACAAGGAAGCCCAATACTTTTGTGTTGTTTCCTGCTATCAAGTCATCACGAAAAGTGAAGGTTAGCCATTCACATGACAAGTATGATAATGATGTTGTTGTTGTTGTTGCTGCTGCTGCTGCTGCTGTTGTTACATGCCATGTTGTCACCTCTGATTTTATGGCATGACCCCACGAACAACTGGCCTTCAAAATGTCTTCCCCTCAGTAGCCCTGCTCAGCTCTTACAACCTCAAGCCTATGGATTCTTTAAGGCATTCAAACCATCTTATATTTGCTTTCCCCCTTCTCCTGCTCCCTTTCCCACCATTCTTAAAGGTATGCACTGCTTATTGTAACAGTTCACTTTGTATCTACATAACCTTCTCTAAAACAGCCCATTCACAGTTCTGATCTATTTCTGTCTCCTTTTATTTTTACTTCTCCACTGTCCTTCACAATTTTAAGAGTTTCTTCCATCGTCCATTTAGGAGTTTCTTTCCATTTTACTACAATTGTAGTAAATTGTATTTTGGATCCTTCCTAGTTTCAATCCACGGTCCTTCTGGTTCATGGTTAATTGAATTTAATAATGCAAATATGTTATTTATGCGGACTTCAAATTCAGCAGGAGATTTGTTTAAATTCTAATGTCGCACTTTGATACTTTTAGTATTCTTTTTGAGTTCTACTTTAATGTTGGCTATTAAGAGTTCATGATCAGTCCCATGGTCTGCTCCTGGTCTTGTTTTGGCAAACAGAATACAGTTTCTCCAGCTCCTGGTTCCAATTCAGTAGTCTATTTGATTTCTGTATTGACCATCTGGTCATGTCCACATGTACAGCCATTGATTCAAGTGCTTAATGCAAGTATTTGCAATAGGTTGGGTGTGCAGAAGACTGAGTCATTCTCCTGATTCATTTCTTTCTCTGTGGCCAAATTCTATTTTGTTTCCCACTTTTATGTTCAATTACCTATTATTATAAGCATGATTTTGTCTATATTTTCCTCTTGGATGTTTGCATAAAAACTTCCCGTTTCACCTTCCTCCGCATTTATGCTTGGAACATAGACTTCAATTATGATGATGCTGAATACAGTTTATTTTACACAGATTTTCCATGCAGTCTGATATTATTTGGTTGGATATTGCATTACAATCCCTAAATGACTGTGCTTACTTTAATATTAGAGCCAATATCAGAAGTCTTCTTTCTTCATTTGCAGAGTAAAACATTCCTATTGTCTAACTGAAAATATCTCACTCCTGTCCACTTTAGTTCACTAAAGCCAGGCACTATAATGTTTAAACTTTCTATTTCTTGTTTTATATCTTCCAGTTTACCTTTGCACTTCTCATGTCCAGTGCTCCAATTGTATGTGTTGTGCAACAACAGGATTTTCTTTTACTTCTATACACCTCAGGCACTAGATATCCTTTCAGATCTAATCCAGTTGCATTATTAAGAACAGAGCTAGTCATACTTGACCTTTGCTCCTCTCCATTGCTTGATCAAGTGCTTTCTGACCTGGAAGTCTCATCTTCCAGCACTATATTTTGTTTCATTTTGAACTGTCTCATCATGGGATTTTTATGGTAAGGAAAGTCCGGCAGGGATTTACCATTGGCAGTTGCCACCTTCTGCACAGTACTAACAGAAGTTAGCTTGAGTGTTACTGCCATCGCCTTCTACTCCAAGATCACTTTCAGCTATCACTGCTGCCCAGTAGCTGCCTTAACAAGAGTGGGTGCATTAGGAGTCATAGTTATTATGATCATTCCCTCTTTGGTGACCCTGCTAGGAGTCCAGGCCAGTAGCTATCTTGACGAGAGTGGATGCATTATAGCCTGCAGTCATGGTTATGATCATTCCCTCTTGGGTGACCCTGCGAGGAGTCCAAGCTCCTAGTACAGCCTGGCTTTCTGACAGCATTGTTCACAACTTCACTGACACACTCAAACCCTGCACCATATCAAGGAATGCATCCAAGAAAGGGTGATCAGCACGAATGACCCACAAATCAGCCACTTGCCATTACACGGTAGAGGTTTTGAATAACGCAAGTAAACGACAGCAGCTGGATTACTCTACTTCAGTGGTTCCCAACCTTCCAAATGCTGTGAGCCTTTAATACAGTTCCTCATGTTGTGGTGACCCCTTGCCCTGCTGGAAGTGGCCACAAGCTTCCTTTGGCAGGCCCCTGCCACAGGTGCCACAGAGAACTTCCTTCTACAGGCACCCTCAGCCAGTTGTAGCCTCCGGTGCCATTGACTGACATTCCCTCCAACCTATCAAGCTGTAACTCACTTCCCCCTTTCCTCCTCCTCCAGACCCAAGCTGTTTCTGCCTTTTTCTTCACTGGCTCGACCCCTGTGAAATGGTCGTTCAACCCCCAAAGGTGTCCTGACCCCAGGTTGGGAACCACTGCTTTACTTAAAACAGAAGCATTCAAATGTGAACAGCCGGACAGATCATTGGAAGGTAGTCATCACAAAAGTTATTTAGCAGCTGGTTAACAGTATGCTCCTTCTTTACAGATTATTTCCCATCCAACACTATGTTGAATTTCTACCTCTGTTTGCTCCTTCTGGGGACCTGTGGTATTGTACACAATCACCATGCCCCTGGCCATCATGGAGATGCTGATGACGACAGCCATGACCACCACCATCCTACCGAAGCTCCTGATCATATGTCCTGTCGAAAGATCACTGAAAGCAATGCTAACTTTGCTTTTAAAATTTTCCACCAAATTGTTTCAGAGGCTGGGGACAGGAATGTGTTTTTTTCTCCTCTGAGTATGTCCATTGCCTTTGCCTTTGTGTCCCTGGGAGCAAAAGCCAACACCTTGAGTCAGCTTTTGTCAGGGCTGGACTTCAACCAGACAGAGATCAGTGAGCAGGAAATCCATGATGGGTTTCATCATCTTCTCCAAATGGTAAACCTCCCTAAAGGTGAAATGGAGCTGAACATTGGGAATGCCCTTTTCACCCATGATGAAGTGGAACTTCTGGAGAAGTTTGTGAATGATGCAAAACATTACTATCAGGCCGAGATTCTCCCTGTTAATTTCAAGAATTCTTCTGAAGCTGAGAAGCAGATCAATACTTACATAGAAAATAAAACCCATATAAAAGATGCTATCAAGGGTCTCAGCCCGGACAGTGTGATGGTTCTAGCTAACTATGTCTTCTTGAAAGGTATGCCCAGTGGTTTTTATTTTCTAATTTGGTTTCAGTTGCATACTTCTGTAATCTTCCATTTTCTGCTGTTAAATGTCTTTATTGTTTTAGCAGGACAACCAGACACTATCCTGTCTGGTGGATTTGTTGTCATTATTCCTGCGTAGAGATGCACACTATACATACAGTATATTGCATTGCCCAATGTTTAAAATGACTTTTAGCCACCGAAGCAAGCGCTCCCCCAGCTCACAAAGGAGGAGCTGCCAGGCCCTGCTGCATTTCCCGCCCTAGACTTATACTCGACCCAAAAAGTTTCCCCAGTTTTTTTCTTTTTTTTGGGGGGGGGTTAAATTAGATGCCTTGACATATCCGTGAGAGGAAGATCCCTGATAGACTTACCTCCCCACCTTCCTACCTTGAAGTCTTGCTCATGGGTTTTCCCTTCTCTGATCACCACTGCTAGAGGTTGGGTTTCATTTGGGCCACTGTGCCAAGAAGAGGATCTCTATTCCACCAGCACAGTCAGACCCACGAAATGCTTACTTTACTTAACACACCTACCTATCTGCCTCTTTAGAGCAGCAGACTGGTGATCTCAAGGCCCAGTGCCATCACCCACTATCCCACTAGAGGGTGCTTCTCCTCAAGGGCTTATAAAGTTTCTCAATTTGACTCTACAAACCCTCATATTCCAAAGCTTTCCCAGCTTGCTCATACTATTATTCTCTTAACAAGATGTGTTAATTTCAGAAGTCAAACTGTGACTGTAAGGTGGGGGAGTGGGGGGGGAGGGAGACAGTTTGATCTGTTGCAAATCACACCTGTGGGGATTCAGTTTCTCTTGGTGAAATCTCTGCAGTCATGCAGACAATGATTTGCAAAATCAGCAAAGCGAATCCCAACAGCAAAAGGTGCAAACAAGTGTTAATTGGCTATTTTCCTAATGCCTGAGCAATGGTGAGTTTCAGTGCTGAGTGGAAAACACTTATCCCCCCCTTTTTTTAAAAAAAAGAAATGGTTCATTGTTCATGCTCATTCAGGGAAAATAACACCCCCACCAGCACCCCCTTGGCACTGAATAAGGCAGTCATACAATTACTAGTGTCAAACTGATGAGAACAACACTTAGGACCCCACCCCCAAGTTTAGTCTCATATGTAATTAGGCAAATGTTCAAACGGAATTTCAACAATCTTTGACATCCCACAATAACCTCTGTGCCCTTTTCTCTTTCCTCCTAAGCCTATTGGGAAAATCCCTTCAATTATGAGGCAACTCGTGAAGCTGATTTCTTTGTGAATGAGCACACGACAGTCAAAGTTCCTATGATGAACAAAGACAGCCATTTCAAGACTTACCATGACGGAGATCTGGACTGCCACGTGGTGCAGCTTCCTTATAAGGGCGGTGCTTCAGCCCTTTTCATCCTTCCAGATCAAGGGAAACTGAAACAGGTGGAAGAGGCTCTGGGGAAAGACCTTCTATTCAAATGGTTGAACTCACTGCAAGCACGGTAATTCAATGTTATGTAGCAAAAGTGGACTGAACATAGACAAAACATTCCAAGGAACACCACACATGTCAATGCTTTCTAACTGTTGACAAGGCAATGTTTGCAGTATGCACTGGTGTATCTTATACTGTATGTGCTATTTCAGATTGACACCTCACCACTCTCTGATCTTTATTTCAACAGGAGAATAGACCTGTACCTTCCAAGGTTTTCTATATCTGGTAGCTATGATGTTAAGGCATTCTTCCAAAAACTGGGTGTCACTGATTTGTTCGAAAACCATGCAGATTTATCTGGAATAACTGGGAAGCCTGAACTGAAGGTTTCTAAGGTATGTTCTTCTAAATGCAAGGAGTTTGCATTCCCTTGCTTTTTAGCTTTTGGGACATTAATACAGAGCTGCCTTCAATTACAAATGAAATACAGCACGAACCCCCCTCCACACATACACACACATCCGCTGATTCACCAACTGTGGATTTAGTTATCCGCGGTTGGTGATCAGCGGCTGCAGGGTTGGTCCAAGCTGCAGCAAGGAGGTGGGGGGGGGAGGAAGAAAGAAAGAAAACTTACCACCACAACCAGCCAGCCACCTTCCAGAGGGGTGGGGTGGTGACTTAAGGGGACCCGCCTGGCCAACTGGCCTTTGAATTTCCCACTTGGATGCCAGGTAGCGGACCAGACGTTTTGAACTTCCCACTTGAACTCAAACTTCCAGTCGTCCGCCTGGGACACAAGCAGGAAGTTCAAAGGCCAGTTGGCCAGGCAGGTCCTCTTAAATCACTACCCCTACGGGAGGTGGCTGACCAGAGGCAGCAGCAGCAGCGATAAGTTTTCTTTCTTTCTATTTTCTCCCTGCCAATGCCACTCCCGTCCCACCCCCTCTGCAGGCCAGCCGCTGAGCTTAGTGGCAAGAAGGGTGGCTGGCCAGGGCTTTTGCCCCAGCACCCTACTACCTCTGTCACCACCATTATCTTTGGATAGGAGTGTTTGCTCTTATCCGTGGATTTCATTATCTACAGAGAGGGGGTTACAGAACTGAACCCCCGTGGATACTGCGGTACTGTAGAAGGATGATCATAGGTGTAGAGCACTTGCATCTGTTGCTGGGAATTGCTTCATTCGTGAAGATGTTCTCCATGCAATGGGGCAAAGAACCAGTGCAAAGATCTGAAAAATGGACTTCATCTATGCTTGGAGTTGGTTTGAAATCTCATTGACATGTAGGCCCACAAATGGCTGCTGGTCATGGTACCTGGATAGGATGTCATGATAAGAAGATTCTTTAAACCCTGTAGTGAAGTATGGGTTGAAGTTAATGATTAAGAGAAAAAAATCTTCAACCTTAACCACAGAGTTTACAGTGCATGACCATCTCCCATAAGGAAAGCTAAACAATGTAAAGAGAACTAAATATAATGAAAAAACATAGAGCCACTCAATTCTGTAGAAAAAAATAGAGTATTTGTATTGTTTGACAAAAAGATATATACATTAAACACAAAAATACAATGCTTGACACTCAGCTCTATATAAACAACTTAAAACAGTTCTACGGCATACCTGATTATACTCAGCAATCCCTTTCACAACACAATGAAAGAACCCAGAACTGTAACTTAAACTTTAAATGTATATTACTAGTAAAGTATAACCCTCAACTTTAACAAATAAGTATACAGCATATACAGTAGGCAGAATAATACACAACAATCAAATAGCTCAAACAGAGCCAGAAAGTTGGTGTGACTGATTCTATACAGATTCAGCAAAGTGTAACACCAGAGCCTTTCCTTAAATACGCTTCTGGCTGCTTGATGCCCGATGCAGCGCACAAACCTCAGTTTGATTGCTTCACCTGTATTGCCACACCCCAAACACTCCTACAGTGCATTCTAGGAAAGAACAGGTAAGCCAACTTTTCACAATATTTAATTTATATTTGTTTTAAATTTTATAAAAACAGCAAATTCTCCATTTAAGATGGAGGGAGCTGCTTCACTTTATCCAATGGGCAGGTTTCCCATAAGTTACTTGTGGCTATTTGCTTTAAACATGGTGCTGGATGAGACAGACCTTTGCTTTTATCTACCCTGGCTCTTCTTATGTTTCCTTGTTGGGAAAACAATATTGATGGATTATGGGTGAAAAGATATTATGTTGCTTCCCCCACTCCTCCCATCCAGTGCCCATATGAAGCTGTTTGGATGAGCAGCGAAACGTTTCTCTCTCTCAAGAAAAAGAAGTCCAGTAGCCATAACTCAACTTCCAGATAAACTTACCTGGATGACTGAGAAGAATCTTCACAGACATACTAGGACAAAGTCTCATAAAACATTAAATATCTCTATTTTGAAGCACCACAAATGAACTACTGTAAATAACAAAATCTGGGACCAATGTCTTATTAATTCTTGCTTTTTTTCCTTGTAGGCTATTCACAAAGCTTACCTGAATGTCCATGAGAATGGCACTGAAGCTGCAGCTACTACCCTGATGGAAATTACTCTCACTTCCCTCCCCCCTGTACTCATGTTTAACAGGCCCTTCATGCTATTACTTCTTATGGAGGATAATACAATTTTCGCAGGAGTAATTCAAAATCCTACTGAAAACTGACCACATAAGGTTGTTCTTATTGCATCACCAACTACAGTACATTAGCTGCTCATGTAACTGAATCTGAAGAGGTGACCAGGTGCCATTTAATTTGCACAAACCCTCCATGTTACTGATCTCAGGTAAATAAACTGCTGCCATCATAACAAAACCTCACCTAAGGACATGTTATTTCATCCCAATCAGCTCTGCAGTTCTTAGATTACTCTCTTGTAAGGGTTATAACCTTGAAATGGGTGACAGTTTCACATTTGCGTCATTCCCAGGCACATTCTGAGGGCACCCATGTCAAGAGAGGCCCGAAAAATGAAGCCAAAGAATTGGGCCTTCTCTGTGGTTGACCCATGGTTGTGGAACAACCTTCCACCAGACATCCACCTGGCCCACTCTCTCAGTGCTTTTAAACGAACCTTAACAACCTGCCTATTTAGGGAGGCATTTCCTATTTGACATCAGTATCTCCCAATAGACCCGCTTCTCCACCCAACATGGCTTTTTATTGTTAATGGTTTGGAATTGTAATTCGTACTTTAATGTAGTTTTGTGTTTTATTTTGATTATTTTAAATGTCTTGTTGTTTGTTGTTAATATTACTAGCCCTTCTTGGAACAGAAAGTCCCTCAGATGTCCCTAAATTAGGTAGGCCTCATAGCCATTCTCTTTTCCTTGCATATTTTACTGCTCCTTGGCACAGTAAGGCCATCAAAAATTATTAACCGAGCAGCCAAGGCCACCAAGAGGCTGAGGAAGAGGATCAGATGCTTCCTAACTTCATAAGGCAAAACCAGACAAGGTCAAATTGAGACATCTTTCCTCCTCCCGGATCCCTGCATCTCGATTTGGGCCAAAAAGCTCTAAGCAAAGTGCAGGTGGATGGAGGGTGAGTTGCAAGGGTGCCCGATCTGTGACACTGTACAACATCACTTCTGATCCTGTTGCATGGAAGTGTTTCTGTATGCTGACTGTAGAATTGGAGCCAGCTGTAAACCAGCAGGCTTTTTAGCATTGAGCTTCCGAGGATTTAGTAAGGCAATTTGTTGTGAGGATTCTCACTACAGATGGGCACAAATCAGAAATAAACGGTGATTCATGTAGTTTCAGGATGTGTCAAGGTTGATGAACCATGAATCACAAATTTCTGGATTTCTGCTGCATTGTTGATTGATTTGTAAATTCATTTTTTTTAATTTTAAAACACTGTAAAATGTCCCCCAAGGCACCTTGAGACACCAAAATTGAAGAAAAACTTCCCCTGACTCTTCTCTACACACCCTTTGTGTTTGGTGAAGTTTGCAATTTGGAAATTTGTGTTGTTGTTGTTGTTGTTGTTGTTGTTGTTGTTGTTGTTCTTGTTCTTCTTCTTCTTCTTCTTCTTCTTCTTCTTCTTCTTCTTCTTCTT
>JAHTLZ010000225.1:10088343-10127600 GCA_023846285.1 Phrynocephalus versicolor
GGGGGGGGGGGCGGCTCAAAATCCTTTGTTATACTTCAGACTGCAACAATAAATTTCATTTGTTATATTTCAGACAACAATGAATCTCTTCATCCTCAACCTGTGGGGGAAAACCCAGGCAGCATGAAACGGAAAAGTTCAGGTGAGTGTGTGTAAAGAGTCTCAGAAGCAGTTAGTGGTTTGAGAAAACTAGAGATATTGATTATTGCTGTCTTATCATTTATTTTAGGAAGTCTAAAAGAACCGGCATATAAAAGGACATGCAAATCCCATTTTCCTGAGCCATCAATACAGGACGGCCCTGATGAAAGGGGCAACCTTCCAGGACGGTCTATGATGGTTGCGCCATTTGACTCAGCTAACAGCAGACAGGACACTGAATCAACAAGACCCAAAAACCATTATAAGGTTTTAGAAAGTATGCTTGGTTTTGTTAAATACAGCACATATTCTCTCATGGAGCTTGTGAGGTATGCTAGAAATCTTGAGGAACGAATGTCAGAAATGGATGATTGTGATACTATTAAATCCATGGAATGTTATTGTGTTGAATCTGAATGCATGTATTATCAAAGAGGACGGGGATACGGGTATTTTAAGAAAAGACCTCTTAAAAAGAAAAAAGTCATGACCAGAGGGGGTCAGTCTTGTAGGGTTGTAGCTAGCAAACTGGTGAGAAATGCTAAAAAATTTCTTTCACGCGGCAAAAAGCATGTCAGGCCTGCTACACGCCATAACCCCACAATTGCACAACAACCCTGTTCTCTAGAGACCTCACACCCCCTTGAGGTGGCTGATGTTGAAACACCTATAGCTATACAAACACACAGTATCGAAGAGCACTCACAGACATCAGAGGTAAATGTGGGGGAATCTTCACACCCCTGTTCTCTAGACACCCCACAGCACCCAGAGGTAAATGTGGGGGAATCATCACAACCCTGTTCTCTACAGACCTCACAGCACACAGAGGCTGGTGAACCTTCACACCCCTGTTCTCTAGAGTCATCACAACACCCAGAGGTTAATGTCTGTGAATCTCCAGGTTCTGTAAATGACAATGCATCCTCTGGGCAGCAAGCTCCCCCTGTTTATGCTGAAATTTTGAGAACATGGACCTGGGTGCAGGAACAGTATAATGCTATGCGCAGGGGTATTATTTTCCGCTTTGTTAATCTGGAGCATATTGGCTCCTATGCTGATGCAATGACAGCGCTTTATAATGCGATACAGCAGGTGCTTAATGATATCAACCAGAACATTGACCCTGATGATTTTGTTCAGATGCGGCTTGAGGGGGGTAACATGAGAGATGCTTTATATTCGGTCAAACAGTCAAAAGAAGCCTTGGACCCCGAGGCGTTCCTAACAAATATGAGTAATTTGTTACAGAGCAACATGGAGCTTTGTACAGAGGGTGCATTACGTCTTGTTGTTACAATTTGTAAACCGCCAAGAGGGGGCGGTAGGCCAAACAGGCGCTTAAAAACTATACCATACAGTAACATTATTGCTAAAAAGAGGAAACATTTGGTAGATTTTAAGAGTGTGGACGGCATGCTCTGTTTCGCAGGAAGTTTGTCAGCCGTCATAGCTCATGCTGATTGTGGCACAATACCTACAGACTCTGAGCTGGTGCAGGCTGCTAAACAGCTCTGTCAGGAGGTTGGTTGGCCTGAGCAGAAACAGGTGTCTTTGAATGACATTGGGCATTTTGAAAACCACCTAGAGAGGAATATCCAGATTGCTCTTTATAATAAGGATGGATGGGGCTTATTTAAGACGGGGACTCAGCGCTATGCACAAACACATACCCTCTTCCTGTATGATAGTCATTATTATGGTGTTATTAATGTAAAGGGGCTTTTTGGTTCAAAAAATTACTGCTCCTATTGTAACACTCTCTATCAGCACACACACCGCTGTCTATTTTTCTGTAGGATGTGTTTGAAAGAGGATTGTACCCCTAAAATAGATGAACAGCAGAGATGTGGTTGTTGCAAACTGCTCTGCCAGTCAACTGCCTGTTTAAAAGCTCATGACAAACTGGCCTCGGAAGGTAAAGTTCCCTGCGTGCTTAAGATATATTGTAAGCAGTGTAGGCATTATCAAAAGTATGGTCATAGCACATCCAGTTGCCGAGGGCGTCAATGCAACATATGTTGGGGTATCTTAGAAGAGGGTGAGGAAAAACATCTATGCATTATGCAGCCTGTTAAATACCCTGAAATTTCAACGCAATATATATTTTATGACATCGAGGCACAACAAGACACAGGGGTCCATGTAGCTAATTACTGCTATGCTGAGGCTTTTGGTGGGGAAACTGTGGAATATTTTCAGGATGAAACAAATGTGCCCCCTAAAAAAAATGCTGCTACTGGTGAGGTGGAGGAGATAGAGACGGATGAGGAAGTGGAGGAGGAGGAGGAGGAGGAGGAGGAGGAGGAGGAGATCCATGGCGTAAGGCGTGCTAAGAAAAAGGTGAGACGTTGGCCTTATGGTCGGACTTGGGAGTTCAAAGGCGAGTCATGCATAGCAGATTTTATATTGACATTCACTAAAGATAAACGTTTTAGTGGCACTACTTATATAGCCCATAATTCAAAAGGTTATGACTGTTATTTCATGCTGAACCAGCTGGTTAAAGAAAAGCTGGATGTAGACATCATAGCTCAAGGTGGGAAACTCCTATGTGTTACCGTTAAAGGCCTAGGCCTAAAATTCATGGATTCACTCAGCCATTTGCCCATGAGTCTTGCTAAGCTCCCGAAAGCTATGGGGTTTTCGGGGTGCAAAGGATATTTCCCACACTATTTTAACAGGCCTGAAAATAGTAATTATGTAGGGCCTTTGCCCCCGCCAGAAGACTATGGGGTACAACACATGATGCCTGCTGAGCAGAAAGCTTTTTTAGAATGGTATGAAGAGAATAAAATGCAAACATTCAACATGCAAAAAGAGTTAGCACATTACTGCAAACAGGATGTACGTATCCTGGTGCAGGCCTGTACAAAATATCGCCATGAAATCATGACGCTGACCTTAAAAAAAAAAGTGAAAAAACAAGAAACTGAATATTATGCCATAGATCCCCTCCAATATCTAACTCTGGCCAGTGTGAGCCTAGCCATGTACAGGTTCAAATTTATGCCTGAAGGTTCCATAGCAATACCACCTGCAGATAATTATCACCATCAGGTCAAAAGGTACTCAACACCTGCCATCCAATGGTTGCTGTACCTTAAACATAAAGAAAACCTTGAGATTCAGCACGCCTTAAATGGTGGTGAGGTTCAGGTGGGTCAATATTTTGTGGATGGCTATGCTGTAGTAAATGGTCAGCCACTCTGTCTGGAATTTCTGGGTTGTTTTTATCATGGGTGCCCCCTCTGTTATCCTGCTGAGGACTGGAACCCCTTGATTGGTAAAACTTACGGACAGCTTCATAATGCTACTGAGGCGCGGACAGCTGTCCTGAAAAGCATGGGTTATGAAGTAAGATCGATTTGGGAGCATGAGTGGAAAAACATGATAAAAACTGACAAAGAAGTCCAAAACTTCCTTGCCACCGCACAGCTTCCTGAGCCTTTAGAACTGAGGGATGCCCTCTTTGGCGGCCGTACTAATGCTGTGTGTTTGTACTACAAGCCGGCGAGGGGGGAGGAGATTCGTTATTATGATTTCACTTCCCTTTATCCCCATGTACAAAAAAACCGGGAATACCCGATTGGCCATCCAGAGATAATTCATGAGAACTTTGATTCTCCTACAGAATACTTTGGGTTGATAAGGCCAAAGTTTACCCCCCAAGAGGTCTCTTCTTCCCAGTGTTACCGTCAAGGGTAGGTGGAAAACTCATGTTTGTGCTGTGCTCTACATGTGCAGAATTCCGCCAGCTAGAACCATGCAATCATTCAGATGATGAGCGGGCTTTAACAGGGACCTGGTGCAGTGTTGAGCTGAATGTTGCGATAGAAAAGGGGTACAGGGTTGGAAAAATCTTTGAAGTGTGGCATTTTTATCAGAGATCGGGTGAATTGTTTTCAGATTATATGAAAACACACTTGCGGCAGAAACAGGAAGCGTCAGGTTTTCCCAACTGGTGTGTCACAGAAGCTGATAAAGATAAATATATAGCAGACTACCTCGAAAAAGAGGGGGTGTTGCTACGACGCAAAAAAATTGAGCCGAATCCTGCAAAGAGGCAGATTGCTAAGTTGTTTTTAAACTCTCTGTGGGGAAAATTTGGACAGAGGACAAATCTTCCTAACACTGAGGTAGTAAGGGATCCAGACAGGTTTTTCAATCTCTTGTTCTCAGAAACATTTGATTGTATTGTATTTGCTGTGTTGTGTTAGTTACCGTACTTTGTTACGAGCATTATTGTTTTTGTATTTATTATTGTTGTTTATTATTTTGCGTTTGCTGGTTGTGGCTCTGGTCTTAAAACATCCCATGGAGCCTGTAGGTTGCCCTATTACAGTGGTGTCGGGCCGCGGGAAGTACGCTTGGGGCCGGCGGGTCGGTCGGATAAGAAGAACTCGGGACAGGCATCTTCGGCCTGTCCCACGTTCTGACCCGCTGGCTCACTGCCACATGTCAGGGATCCATCCTGTCTGTTCCCCCGGCCTGTCCTGCCTGCTGATCAATGCCAGGTCGGTGCATAATAAGATCCCTGTCATCCACGACTTGATCGTGGATGAGCGCGCCGACCTGGCATTTCTCACGGAGACCTGGGTGGGGGAGGGGGGAGGGGCTTCCCTCGCTCTCCTTCTTCCTCAGGGCTACTGTGTGCAGCAGCTGGGCAGGCCGGGGGGGCGGGGGGGGTGGGGTGGCCATGGTGTATAGGGATTCTTTTCATGTCAGCAGATCCGCGACGCTGGTGAGTCCAGGCTTAGAGTGTCTCCACCTTGTGGTGGGACAGAGGGACAGGTTTGGGATAGTGCTCGTGTACCGGGCTCCCCGCGACCCTGCCCTATCCCTCCCAGAGCTCTCTGAGTTCATCTCGGCGGCACTATTGAAGTCCCCCCGCCTTCTGGTGTTGGGGGATTTCAATGTGCATGCCGAGGTTGGGCTGTCTGGAGCAGCTCTGGAGTTCATGGAGTCCATGGCCTCCATGAACCTGTCCCAATTTGCCATCGGTCCCACTCACAAGGGAGGACACACCCTGGACCTGGTTTTTGCCTCCACGTCGACGGGCTTTGATCTGGGGGTCAGGGGCTTGCTTACCCGTCCCGTGTCATGGTCAGATCACTATCTGCTGACCTTTTCCCTGTCTATTGCCACCCCACCCCGCGGGGAGCAGGGCCCTTCCATCTGGGCCCGCCCCCGGGGCCTCCTGGACCCTGTGCGGTTCTCGGAGGCCCTGGGGGTTTTGCCAGACGGGCTGGATGACGACCCGGTCGACTCCCTGGTCGATAGGTGGTTTGAGGAGGTGGCTGGGGTAGTGGACCGGATCGCCCCCAAGCGCCTGATCCGATGCCGAGCCCGCTCCTCACCTTGGTTTACCGAGGAGTTGCGGGCAATGAAGCAAGAGCGGAGAAGGCTAGAGAGCAGATGGCGGAATGCTCGGACGGCGTCAAATTGGGCTGCAGTTAAGGTGTTGACCAGTCGCTATTCCCGAGCGATAAGGGCAGCTAGGAGATCATTCGTTGCCCTGAGAATTGGTGAGGCCTCGAATCGCCAGGCAGAACTCTTCCGGGTGGTTCGAGACCTCACCAATCCTGGTCCACCTGGGCCTCCTCCTAGTGATTTCACTAGTGAGTCGTTTGCAGCCTATTTTAGATCTAAGATAGAGGCCATCCGTTCCGAGCTGGATGCCGGTTGCTCTGACCCAGTCCCCGCCGTGGCCGGTACTGGGCCGCCTCGGTCGCCCCGGTTTGTTGAGTTTGGGCCTGTTACACCTGAGGATGCCTCCAGGGCCCTGGGACATTGCAGGCCAGCGGCTTCTCCGTTCGACCCTTGCCCGTCCTGGCTGATTAAGATCGCAGGGGGGAGCATGCCAAAATGGGCTTCGCTAATTGCTTCGGCCTCCTTCAGGGACGGGATCCTTCCCGCTCCTCTGAAGGAGACGGTGGTGAAGCCCATTATTAAAAGACCTGGCCTGGCTGCGGACGATATGTCCAACTATCGTCCCATAGCCAATGTTCCCTTTTTGGGCAAGGTAGTCGAGCGAGTCGCCGCCCTGCGTCTCCAATCGTTCCTGGAGGAGAACCATGTCCTGGATCCTTTCCAATCTGGGTTTAGGCCGCGTCATGGGACGGAGACAGCCCTGGTCGCTCTGCACGATGATCTGTTGAGGAGGGCCGACAGGGGTTGCTCTACCCTGCTGGTCCTTCTCGACCTGTCAGCGGCTTTCGATACCGTCGACCACGGTATCCTGCTGGAGCGACTCTCGGAGGTGGGGATCGGAGGTCTGGCCTTTCGCTGGCTCCGCTCCTTCCTTGAGGGCCGCAGCCAGCGAGTGAGCTTGGGGGGTGAGTTGTCGGCTCCCTGGACACTCACTTGTGGGGTGCCTCAGGGGTCGTCCCTCTCCCCAATGCTCTTTAACATCTATATGAAGCCGTTGGCTGAGATCATCCGGAGTTTTGGAGTCTGCTGTCATCAGTACGCTGATGACACGCAGCTCTATCTCTCCTTTACCACCTGTGCAGTGGAGGCTGTCGAGACCCTTGATCGCTGCCTGGCTGCAGTTCTGGACTGGACCAGGACTCACAGACTCAGGCTCAACCCGGGAAAGACCGAGGTTATGTTCTTCGGGGGCGGCCCCGAAGGGTACTGTGGCCCTCGTCCCAGTCTGGGCGGGTCCGCCCTCCAGCTGGCGCAAAGAGTGAGGAATCTGGGCGTCGTCCTGGATCCGGGTCTGACCCTGGAACCCCAGGTGTCAGCCGTGACCAGGTCGGCCTTCTACCACCTTAGGCTTATCGCCCAGATTCGCCCGTACCTGGACGAGAGCTCCCTGAGGACAGTGGTACAGGCACTGGTCACGTCGAGGCTGGATTATTGCAACGCTCTCTACATGGGGCTCCCCTTGAACCTTGTTCGGAGATTGCAGCGGGTCCAGAATGCGGCGGCCAGGCTGGTGGTTGGTGCGCGTCGGTTTGATCGCATCACCCCCATCCTGGCTCGCCTCCACTGGTTGCCCGTTGCCTCCCGAATAAGGTTCAAGGTGTTGGTTTTGGTTTACAAAACCCTCCATGGCTTGGCCCCTGATTATCTGGCAGAGCGCCTTCACCGACAACTTAATCTGGCCCGACCCACCCGATCATCTTTGGCACTCTCACTCCGGACGGTCCCCCCGAAGGAGGCCCGCAAAGCGAGTACTCGCGGGAGGGCCTTCTCGGTGGTGGGTCCGTCCAGCTGGAATACCTTACCGAGTGAATTGTGACAGGCTCCATCGCTGGCGTCGTTTAAAAGAGGTCTAAAAACCTTACTCTTCAGTGATGCCTTTAATAATGACTAGAGGTTTTTTTTTTGTTTTTTTTTAATTCATTTTTATCCCGCCTTATCTTCTCATAATGATTGTTTGCTTTGATGTCCCTTGTTTTTAATTTTTCCTTGTAAACCGCCCTGAGTTCCCGTTCTGGGAAGAAGGAGCGGTATAGAAATTTGAAAATAAATAAATAAATAAATTTTCAGTATCCATGTGTGAGTTTCTTGATGATGATGCAGTCTGTGTAACCTGGAAACATAGCTCAGACAGAATGACAACCTCAGGTATGAAAAATCCCTTCATAGCCTGTTTCACAACGGCCTATGCCCGTTTGGAACTTTATAAACTGTTGGACCGGCTCCAGGACAGGGTCCTGTACCATGATCCAGACTCTGTTATTTTTGTTCACAGGGAGGGCGATTGGAACCCCCCTCTGGGGGATTATCTGGGTGATTTAACCAGCGAGATACCAGAGGGGGAGCACATTACTCGTTTTGTTTCAACAGGCCCTAAGAGCTACGCTTACACATTGTCGGGGGGCAGTGCCAGTGTGAAAGTCAAAGGGATCACACTGAATGTGGCAAACAGTGAGAAAATTAATTTTGACACTCTTCAAGATCTCGTGTTTAGCTATGTTTCAGACAAGAAAGATAACCCTCCTCGTGAAATAGTTGTAGAACAGCCGGGCATTGTGAGAGATAAACGGCAGTGGCTCCTCCACACTAAAACTTTAAGAAAAACACAAAAAGTAGTGTATGACAAAAGAGTGATTACGGACGGATTTAAAACGGTCCCTTATGGATACTAAGAGGAGCACTCTGTGGAACCATCCTTTTTCAGCAATTCTGGCGGGACCCAGTGGTTGTGGGAAAACCTTCTTTGTAAAAAACATGTTGGAGAATGCGCGTTATGTATTTTCTGAAATGCCTGAGAATGTTGTATGGTGTTACAGTTGCTGGCAGCCTCTGTATAAAGACCTAATGTGTAAATATTCCTTTATTAAGTTTGTAGAAGGATTACCTGAAAACTTTGCTGATAATGTCTTGTTACCCACCGATAAAATAAACTTCTTAATTATAGACGATTTGATGAATTGTGCTGCTGATAATAAGGAGGTTGAAAAGCTCTTCACGCAGTATGTGCATCACAGAAATGTGAGTGTATTTTTTCTTACACAGAATATTTTCTGCCGTGGTAAAAGCAACAGAACCATCAGCTTAAATGCTAAATATATGGTGCTTTTTAAAAACCCCAGAGATAAATTACAAATTGCCACTTTAGCACGGCAAATGTACCCCCAAAATGTTCCGTTTTTCATGGAGGCTTTTGCAGATGCAACCAAAAAACCCCATGGCTATCTGTTGGTGGATTTAAACCCAAATACCCCTGAGTCTTGCAGACTGAGAACGGGTCTATTCCCACCTGACTGGCCTGCTGTGTATACAGTGAAAAAGAACAAAAAGGGTGCCCGATGATTCTTTTTTAATTATTGGTCACAGTGCCTCTCCCCACCAACATGTCAGCATGTATACGGCGAAATCTTCCACTCTTAAAAATCCTTATTAAGGCACCCCTGCGCCAGAGAAGAGCCATTTTATGCGGTGCCTCAGATGATTTGGTAACAGCCATTTCAGAAATTGCTCTGAATACTTTAAAGGGTAATCTAGCCCTAACACCCAAGCAGGTGGGGATCTTAAGGAAAAAACGTGCTCTGATTAAAAATCTGGGTAACAAGAGGCTCTCCCTGAAAAAGAGAAAATACATTGTCAAGCAAAACGGAGGTTTTCTGGGTCCCCTGCTAAGTATTGCGGTCCCCCTAATAACGGGTCTTTTAACTAACAAGTAATGGAATATGCTGAAAAGTTGTATCTTGTGCCCAGTGCTCAAATAGATGAGCTTCGGGGTGCCCCAGAAAATATTAGAACCACAGCCATGAGACGTCTTGACAGCGAGATGAGGGAAATTCTCTTAAGGGCTGACCTGTCAGAGTATGAAAAAATAAAACTCTACACAGGGGTTCTACAGCGCTACTTAGCACTAAACAAGCAAGATGATGATGTGGAAAAAATGTCTGCACCACCCCAACCCCCATCCTCACAAGCTGTTCCCTCCACAGCCCCACAGCCTGAGAGTGATACAATTGTTCCAGAAGTTTTAGAAGGGATCCCCAAAAGGTTTAAGAAAAATGCTGAAATTTTGCTGAACAAGATAAAGCAGCATCAGGATATTTCTAGCTGGGACCACCGAGGCACCTTTGTGTACCACGGAAACGCCTTACCAGGCTCTCACATTCTCGACCTGATTAAAGGTGCCACCCAATCTAATATTATTTCTGAGAAGAAGCGCCCCAAAGGCTGGGATGTATTTCTTAAAGCATTGGCAGAACTAAATGTCCCCACCTCTGTTGTGGGTAATTCATCTGTTAGAGAGCAGTTAGAATCCCTGAAAGTCAGCCCACTACAATCAGAGACCTCTAAACACCCGACTATTCCTGGGCCTGATGCTGCACGCAAGAAAAAATTCAAGAGACCGGCCTGGCTGCATGTGGAATCCTCCCCGTCGACACCATCCAGAGAGCTTGTCAAAGAACCCGCATGGCTAACTTTTTAAAAGCATTGCAATAAAAAAGAAAGAAAATAACGTGTGTAAGAGTATTTTATTTAATATACTCACTGACATTTCTAGCAGTGACCACTGAGTAAATATTTTGAAATAGCAAGGGGTCAGTCTGTCTTAACATTTTTTTGAGGCATGAATATGGTTTTTCTGCCTTGGAAATTTTAGATACAAGCGTCAATATCTCATTAATATTTTCAGATGTCAGTATCAGACTATTGCAACAATATGCAATTAAGATGACGGTATGGATGACCGTCTTGTAACATATTTTGTCACAAAGAGAACGAAGCAGTCTTGATATGGACGCAGCGGTTGATGTTATACACGAGTGCGCTTCCTGGTTTTCCAGCTGATTTTCACAGCCATCACAGTTTTTTTTCTGATATGCTGATATATAATATTTAATAATCACAGCTACTGTTGTATGCACAATGTTCTTCATATATTGCTTCTTTCTTTGCTTAATTTCTGGCAGGTCTATATGGAGCAATCTGCTCAATGTTTTATGGGGCATTTCCTGCAAATAGCAAATAAAAATTAATTAGCAAAGCATGCTAGAAAGTAATGAAAGGCCTAACACACGCTCCAAACCTCTATAACACCACCAACCAACTCCTTACCGTGTTTGAAGATTCTTCTGACTCGGGGGCAGCATTGTCCTTGTTAGAGCTGGTTGCGAGGTCGCTGTCAGAATCTGAGCTAACATAACGCCTTAAGGCCCGTCTCTTTCGTGGCGGACTTCCACGGTCATAACCCTCATCTGAATCGAACCAAAACAGGGGCTCCTCAGGTTGAAGGGTAGGCTTGGGTGGCTTTTTGGCCCAGGTTTTTGGCGGGGATTCTGGGCTCTCGGGCTTTGGCGGGGATTCCGGGCTCTCGGGCTTCGGCGGGGAGTCAGGGCTCTCGGGCTTCGGCAGGGAGTCCGGGCTCTCGGGCTTCGGAGGGGAGTCCACGCTCTCTGCTTTCGGAGGTGAGTCCGGGGTGTCCTTCGGCAAGCTGGAAGAAAAACCGGTCTTGCTTGAAGACGCCATCTTTCTCCACATAAACGGGACGGCGGGGACCATGGACCAGTCGGTTTCAGGAACAGCGGAAAAGGTGGCGGCGGGTACCGCAGAACACTCCCCTCTTCTTATAAGACCTCTCAGGCATGCGCACACGCAGCAAGACAGGCCCAGGCAACACATAGGCAGCGGCAGCGCCCTAGGGGCAGGCATGCCAGGGCATGCCTGGGGCGGGTTAGGGGGACCCCATGACGTGTCGGGGGGAGGGGGCAAGGCTCCCCATCCGGGTCAGGCGGAAGAGGACGTCACTTCCAGGTCAAAGGGCCCAGGTAAGTTCCGGTTCCGGGTTAGGGGGGCGGGGGGAAGGTAGGGACTTCCGTTAGGGGGCGGGACTTCCGGTAAGGGGCGGGACTTCCAGAGTTTGATGGGTGTTTGACAGGTGCACCCCTTTCCCTACTACTGTCATGCGGCAAGTGTCAAAATAGGACTTGAGAAATCATTGACAATCCCATAGTAACCTCCATGATCTTGTTATTTTCTTCCTGAGCCTATTGGGAAAATCCTTTCAGTTCTAAGGGAACCTGGGAAGCTGATTTCTTCGTGGATACACAGACAACTGTAAAAGTTCCTATGATGTACAAAAACGCACTTTTTGAGACTTACCACAATGGAGATCTGTCCTGCCAAGTGGTGCAGCTTCCTTACAAGGGTGAAGCTTCAGCCTCTTTGTCCTTTGTGTGCCCTCAAAGTCTCTTCTCCCACAAGTGTTTGCTTTGAATGCAGGGGAAGCTGGGGAGGCACCAGAGCTTGCCTACTGCTTGTGGAAGGGAGACAAGCACTACCCTTCAGAGTGAGATTAGAAGTCTGGGCCAAAGCTAATGGAATGGATTTCAACAGAGGGAAATGTAGGGTGCTACATCTAGGTAGAAAGAATGAATTGCACAGATATAAGATGGGGGACACTTGGCTAGAGAATAGTACCTGTGAAAGGGATTTGGGGGTCTTGGTGGACCACAAATTGAACATGAGCCAGCAGTGTGATGCGGCGGCCAAGAAAGCCAATGAGATTCTTGGTTGCACCAACAGAACCATAGTGTCTAGATCAAGGGAGGTGATAGTGCCACTCTATTCTGCTCTGGTCAGACCCCACCTGGAGTACTGTGTCCAGTTCTGTGCGCCTCAGTTTAAAAAGGATGTTGACAACCTCGAGCGGGTGCAGAGGAGAGCGACTAGGATGGTTGAAGGCCTGGAAGAGATGTCTTATGAAGAACGGCTTAGGGAACTGGGAATGTTTAGCCTATCAAAAAGAAGACTGAGAGGGGATATGATAGCTATGTTTAAATATTTGAAAGGATGTCATATTGAAGAGGGAACAGGTTTGTTCTCCATGGCTTCAGAGACTAGGACTCGGGGCAATGGTTTCAAACTACAGGAAAAGAGATTCCATTTGAACATTCGGAAGAACTTCATGACAGTTAGAGCTATTCGGCAGTGGAATATGCTGCCACGGAGGGTGGTAGAGTCTCCTTCTTTGACGGTATTTAAGCAGAGGCTGGATGGCCATCTGTCGGAAATATTGTGAAGGGGTTCCTGCATGGCAGGGGGTTGGACTCGATGGCCCATGAGGTCTCTTCCAACTCTATGATTCTATGATTCTATGATTCTACATGGAACGCCGTCCCAGTGGACAGACATTTTATAGGCATTGACGATGGGGGGACAAATAAAAAACAAAATGCGACATTTGTCACAAATTGTCAATTCATCTAATATTCGTTGCTTGGTATTAGTGAAGTCCAGAGACTCCGATGAATGCAAAGCTGCTGCTTCTTCTTCTTCTTCTTCTTCACGTTTGTCCCACTTGGTGGCAGGGTCTGCTATTTTGGTTTTTGTCCTCCACTCTGCACAGTCAAGGGCTTGGTCCAGGATATATATTCATTCCCAACGCCCTTTCACCTCCTTATCTTGTCTTCTCCTTCTGCTTACTAAAAAAACAGGCATGTGTAGATGGCCCCGGCTGGCCAACAGGCTGGCGAAGAAAATGTAATGTTTTTTTAATAAATGGTGATGGCAGAAGAAGATGTGGTGGGATGGTGAAAGGCAGTGGGAAGGGGAGGAGGAATGGGCTTTGTGGGTGGGGACTGAGGTTGGTTGGTTGGTTGGTTGGTTGGATGACAGCTCATGGTGGGGAAATTCACAGTTTGTTTACCTTGGCAAATCATGAACCAAGCTGAACCGCCATCTTTTGGCCGTTTGCACCCATCTCTTACAGCCATTCTGTGACATGAGAGAGGACCATTCCCATTTTGTCTTGATGCTCAAAGTCACCATTCAGCAGATAGACAGACCTCAGCTTCTAGAGCAATCACCACCTCTGCTTCTTTCTCTTAGGGTTACACACACTGCTGGAAACAAGGTCCACCAGTGTTGGACAAAAGTACTTTCACACTTTAAAAAAAAAGTCCTCTGGCTCTCCCAAATTCTAGAAGGACCAGGCAAAAGCCCTTATGGGCATCTGGATTTATTTGCACAGCTCCCCAGATCCTAGCCAAGTATACGTTATGAGCAATCTGTACAACTTTGGCCATCATTGATGTTTCCTCGAATTTATTATTTGCTTCTTCTCGGAAGGCATCTGTTTGTTTAGCAATGACCTGGGAACTCCTCTTCTTAACCTTCAGCATACTCAAAGGATTTTGCTGCATATTGTGCTAAGAGATTGTCCTGAAATCTTCCTGTGTTCTATTTAGCTTTTCTTGAGAATGATCAGAATCTCCCAGGGTTGTGTGGGTTACAACATATCAGCCCCCCACCCACACTGCAAAGTTCTTTCTGCCTATTTATCTACTCCCATGCCCTTGTCCTTTCTGTCCCTTGACTTATATATATGTTCCTTCTTTTCTGTCAATTGCTGCCTTCCCAGATTCTTTTCTGTCCTTTGACTTGATTGCTTTCCCCCTCTTTCCCTCTATATCACATTACACCCCTATTAAAGCAGCTCCACTTGCTACCTATCAGCTATCAGGCAAAATTCAAAGTGATGACCTTAACCTACAAATCCCTTTACAACCTGGATCCTAGCTATCTCAAAGATCGAATCTCACAGTATGAACCGGCTCAGGTGCCAAGGTCATCAGGAGAGGCCCTTCTCTCCATCTCACCACCCTCACAGGTACGTCTCATGAGAACCCATGAAAGGGCCTTCTTGGCTGCTGCACCCAGACTCTGGAACTCCCTCCCACTAGAAGCCAGAACTGCCCCATCTCTGTTGTCGTTCCAGAAACAGCTAATGACCTTTCTCTTCAGGCAATCTTTCCCTGAATGATGGACTACCTATTATGTGTATTTCAAATGAATCTACAGGATCACATAGACTTTGTGTTTATAACCACTTATAACCTTGTGTGATTATCTTAACACTATGTTTTCAATGTTAGTTTCCATAACTCATATTTTTTACATGGAATTTTTCACTCTCTTTTTAACTGTTTACATTCTCTTGTAGCTTTAATGTAATATTGTCGTTTAATGCTGTAAGATTTCCCTCAATTCCCTCTTCTCAGTACTTGAACATTTCTTAATTGTACTGGACTGTATATTATCCCTCATTACTGTACGCCGTCTTGGGTCCTTTTCCAAGGAGAAAGCCAACGTAAAAATACTACAAAATAAAAATAAAATGAACAAATATATTCCTAAACTTCATCTTTTCATTTAAGCGTGTCTGTCCCCGCTGACCCACCTGTGGTGGGTGCTTGATTTTTTTGGTCCTGGGGGGGGCAGGAGGCGGCCCGAAGCAAGCTAGCCTTCAGGCGTGTGGCAGGCTCGTCGGCCTCCTCCGGTGAGTGCGGGGAGGGGAGCCAGCTGTCTGCCTTTGTGTGCTGTCCCTGCCAGCTGTCCGACCTCGCATTGCAGGTGGCATGGGAGGGGGTGCCAGTGCGAGTGGAGCATTTCCCATCTCCAGCCTTCACGTGGGTTGGAGGCAGCAGCCAGACTCGGAGATGGTGGGCAGGGGGTGGTGGCGGGGGTGGTAGGCAATTTGATGCCCCCTATTTGCTGCACCCGGGGTGCCTCACCCCCCCTTGCTCTCCCCAGACTACAGCCCAGAAGACACACCCTGGGATAGCCATGGTTTGCATGCCAAGTTTCCTGTGCCTCAATTTCACAGTCTTAGAGCTATGGCACAGAAAACAGGTACTGATAATTTAACTGCTATACAGAAATATGTTCTAGCGTATTTTCAAGACAGTGCCCCAAAAACTTATTTTATACAACTAAAAATAGTAAAATAAGCTAAAGGCAAGCCCCCAAAAGAGCTGCAGTAGTAAGTCCCAACTAGTGTTGAGTAGCGATTTAGTAAGTCAGCACCTATGTAAATTCAGTTGATTCATTGGGCCTATGCTTGTTATTGATGACAGCTAGATTCAGCCTGTCAAATAAAAACTACCTCTATAAAAATCAGAGGAGAAGGGAAATAAATAGCACTTTGTTTGGTATAAAACAGGCCTGCAGAACCGGTCGACCACAGGCGACTGGTAGCCCACAGCGCTATCAGAAGTGACCCACCAGGTTCCTGCCAGCTTCCGGACAACACGCCACCTGCAGCGGTGTGTTGGGGGGGGGGGAATTTGACCACCCACCTGCCCAGACTTTTGGCCCAGATTTCTTTATTTATTTCTTTATTTATTTATTTTATTTTTACAACTTATATGCCGCCCACTACCCAAAGGTCTCTGGGCGGCTTACAATAAAGAATTAAAACAGTTAAAACATCAAATATCAATAAATAATTAAAACAATAATAAAAACCTTACACTAAAATCATTACACAAAAATTGCCATCAGGGGACCCACAGTCTATGTTGTATCAATTTAAAAACTTCTGGAACAGGAAGCTTTTTACCTGGTGCAGAAATGTCATCAATGTTGGCGCCAGGCAGATCTCACTTGGGAGAGCATTCCATAGCTTGGGGGCAGCTGCCAAGAAGGCCCTGTTCCTACAAGCCATCCCTCATACCTCCTTGAGGGATGGCTCTTTCAAGATGGCCCCCTGGCTCGATCTTAACTGCCAGGTAGGTTCGTATGGAAGGAGGCGGTCCTTCAGATATCTAGGTCCTAAGCCATTTAGGGCTTTATATGTCAAAACAAGCACTTTGAATTGGGCTCGAGCAGCAACTGGTAACCAATGAATCGGCGCAATGTGATCCCTGGTGGCCCCACCACTTTCCAGCCGCGCCGCATGATTCTGAACCAGTTGCAATCGCCGAACCGTCTTCAAAGGCAGCCCCATGTAAAGCGCATTGCAGTAATCAATATGAGATGTTACCAGTGCACGTGTAACTGTCATGAGGCTCCGTTCATCCAGGTAGGGGCGTAGCTGATATATTTTCCACAGCTGGAGAAAGGCACCCCTGGCCACCGAGTCCACCTGGGCTACCAGAGTTAGACCGGGACCCAGGAGCACCCCAAAGCTACGGACCCTGTCCCTTTGGGGGAGTGCAACCCCATCCAGGACAGGAATATGGCCCTCTAACCTCTCTGCCGAAGCACCCACTAACAGCATTTCCGTCTTGTCTGGATTGAGTTTCAGTTTATTAACCCTCATCCAGTCCATTATCTGGTCCAGACACGAATTCAGAACAGAAACCGCCTCACCTGGATTGGTGGAGAACGAGAGGTAGAGCTGAGTATCATCAGCATATTGCTGACTCCTCAGCCCAAACCTCCTGATGACCTCTCCCAGTGGTTCCATGTAGATGTTAAACAGCATGGGAGATAGTATTGAGCCCTGTGGAACCCCATGACGTAAACGCCATGGGGCAGAGCATCTGTCCCCCAGCACCACCTTCTGGACATGGTCAGCCAGGAGGGATCAGAACCACAGCAAAGCAGTGCCTCCAACCCCCAACCTGGCCAGCCTATCCAGAAGGACACCATGGTCGATGGTGTTGAAAGCTGCTGAGAGGTCCAGGAGTATCAACAGGGTCACACTCCCCCTGTCTCTCTCCCGGCAAAGGTCTTCATACAGGGTGACCAAGGCAGTCTCTGTGCCAAAACCCAGCCTGAACCCAGATTGAAATGGATCCAGAAAATCCATTTCATCCAGCAGCGCCTGGAATTGCCCGGCCACCACCCGCTCCAACACCTTGCCCAAATAAGGGAGGTTCGCTACTGGCTGGTAGTTCACCACCAGCCCTGGGTCCAGGTTAGATTTTTTAAGGAGTGGTCTGATTACTGCCTCTTTTAAGGCAGCAGGGACCACTCCCTCTCTTAATGAGGTGTTTACAGCTTCCTGGACCCAGGTGCGAACCCCCCTGGAAGATCTTTCAATTAGCCAAGAAGGGCAAGGGTCGAGCAGCGTGGTGGTAGAACGGACAGATCCAAGCACTCTGTCCACATCCTCGGGTCTCAATAATTGAAACTCATCCAATAATGCTGGACCTAAGCATGGCACACTGGACACATCCCTTGGTTCTGCACTAATAGTGGAGTCCAATTCTCTGTGAATCTGAGCGATTTTTCCCTCAAAGTGAACGGCAAACTCGTCACAACGGGCTGCTGAGTGGTCCACAACCTCCACCGTATTTCTCAGATGAAGAACGTCCTGGACCACCCAAAACAGCTCTGCTGGACGGCACTCTGAGGAAGCAATACGGTTTGTGAAATATTGCCTTTTCGCCAACCATATCGCCACAGAATAGGCCCGATAATGGGCTCTAAGCTGTGTTCGATCGGACTCACAGCGATATTTTCTCCACTTGCGCTCTAGCCATCTCCCCTCCTGCTTCATTGCCCGCAGCTCAGATGTATACCACAGAGCCGTCTGGGCTCTGCGTAAGGGGAGAGGGCACTTAGGTGCGATCGTGTCAACTGCCCAGGACATTTCCCTATTCCATAGGGTGACCTGAGCTTCGACAGGAGCACCGACCATATCAGATGTATAATCCCCCAGAGCTTTCAGGAAACCATCTGGATCCATTAGTCTCCAATGGCGGGAGGGTAGGAGAAGCTAATAGCCTAAACTTGACCAGAAAGTGGTCTGACCATGACAATGGAGTCAGGACCAACCCCTCCACATCCAAACCACCATCCTCCAATCCCGTTGAGAAGACCAGGTCTAGAGTATGGCCTTTCTCATGCGTTGGGCTGATGACATGTTGAGACAGCCCCATGGTTGTCATGGTGGCCATGAAGTCCTGAGCCGTCCCGGCCAAGGCAGCCTCAGCATGGATGTTGAGGTCCCCCAGCACCAACAGTCTGGGGGTCCTCAACACCAGGTACAAGACCACCTCCGTCAACTCAGGCAGGGAGACTGTTGGAATGCAGCAGGGTGGGCGGTACACCAAAGGAATCCCCAATCTGTCTCGTGAGCCCAACACACAATACAGGCCCTCCAGACCTCTTCCCAAAGAGACAGGAAGCCTGGTCAAGTAGATAGAACTCCTATAGACTATAGCAACTCCCCCTCCCTGACCTTCCGGGCGACACTGGTGCTGGACTGAGTACCCAGGTGGGCATAGTTGGGAGAGGGGAACTCCACCTTCCTCTCCCACCCAGGTCTCAGTAATGCATGCCAGGTCGGCACCCTCATCCAGGATAACATCATGAATGAGGGCGGTCTTATTTTTTACCTACCTGGCATTCAACAACAGCACCGTGTGGCTCGTAAGTTCGCTGATATGGTCACCTGATACCTTCTGGTTGGGGGTGGAACCAGAAGAGGGTATAGATGTAAGATATCTAACCTCTCTTCTCCTATGCGGGCATGATCCACGCCCACCCCCATACCTTCCTCTACCCAGCACAGGCTCAATGGCTGCGCCCTCCATTGCCCTCCCTTCTTCCTGTTCCATCAGTTCCATTGTGGATCCTTATCTTTATCTTGGATGGCAAGAAAAGGACAAAAAACAAAACAAAACAAAACAAAGTAGATGAAAACAAACCACCCACTCATTCAGCTTCAAGATCCCTCCGCCGTCTCCCCTTCACAGCCACTCTATGTCTTAGCATCAACTGGATATCAGTTGGGTGCCAAGGGGGTGCCACAATAGCAAAGGTTGGTATCCGCCCAATGCCCCACCCCCCAGCCACAGCCCTCTGATGGCAAACCAGCTAGATTGCCTCTCATGTCTTTCACTCACGAGGAGACCTAGCAGCAAGCAGGTGGAGACGAAGGGGTAGTGGTTGAAGCAGGGTCCGTCGGAGCAGCACTTGCAGGATGGTGGAACTGCAGCACAGGCTGGCAGACAGCTAAAAAAAGCTGTAGGGCGGAGTCCCTTCTCTCCAGTCACACCCCTCAATTGGCAAACTGGCTAGGTTACCTCTCGTGCCGCTCACTCACGAGGAGACCTAGCAGCAAGCAGATGGAGACAAGGGGTGGTGGGTGAAGCAGGGTCCAACGAAGAAGCACTTGCAGGATGGTGGGAACTACAGCACAGGCTTGCAGACAGCTAAAAAAGCTGTAGGGTGGAGTCCCTCCTCTCCAGTCACACCCCTCAATTGGCAAGCTGGCTAGGTTACCTCTCGTGCCTCTCACTCACAAGGAGACCTAGCAGCAAGCAGATGGAGACAAAGGGGTGGTGGTTGAAGCAGGGTCCGTCGAAGAAGCAGTTGCAGGATGGATTTTTTCCCTTCCTACCTTCTGCCACCACCACGACACAACCCCTTGCTCAGCTCCTTGGTAGAAGACTCCACCCTCCTACTCAGGAGCACTGGTGAAGCACACACACATGCACGCACTTCTGAAAGTAGCCCACGGGGATGTGCGGAACTTCAGGAACTGGACCACAGAAACGTCCGGTGGCTGTAAGTAGCCCGCGGGCTGTTCAAAATTGGACAGCCCTGGTATTTAAAAAAAGGAAGGCCAGGTCTTCCTGGAAACTGTGTTGCGTCATATTTTGTTGTCTCATCCTGTTTGATGGCCTATATTTACTTTGCTTGAACTGTTGATAATGAAACGGAGCATTTTACAAATCGTGTGCACAAATACTAAGGAAGGACTAGCATTCAGACCTTTTGAAGCTTCTGTAAGTATCATCTACTTGTTTCCCTACCTTGGTCTTTATGATTTAGATATGGCGAACTGTTACAATGGGGCACAGTATCTCAGATAGGATTATCTTCCATTCTCAGTGGAGCAACTTCCATGTACCAACTTGGACATTTGGATCTTCTACACAGGGTATTCCGTGTGTCTCAGGGTGAACCTGGTGTCACTCAACACTGAACCATGTACTCGTGCGTCCAAAGTAGATGGTGTGTTTCTCTTCTGCTGTATGAAAGGATAGACGAATAGGGCAGGCAAATCTACTTGGGAGGCAAAGTACTGCTCCAGAGGGCTGGAGAGCAAGTATTTTCATGTTCCTTGTACAGAAAAAAAAAAGATCATGGTGTGTTCAATCTTTTTAATGACCAATTGAAAAGAGATATAAGATATGAAGTCCTCACTATTGTGATGATACAACCATACCTATTCTTCTTGTATTCCACAATGAATGGGGGAAATCCTGTTCATACCGGCAGACTGTAAATTTACATTGGCCTAAATGTGATTGGCATTGTTACACCTAGCATCACAGGATTTGCACTGTGCAACCACAGAATCAGTCCCTAGCAGAGCTAATTTCTCAATGTATCAGTAGAAGTGCTTCAAGAACAGCACATCTGCCTCCACAGTGACACAGTTATTGTGGGCAAAACTGGAATTTGGCCTAAATATTATTAATATAGATTTCATCCATGATCATTTTGTACTCAATTGTTGCAATATCCTTTGATATGTATTCCTGCATGGAGCAGGGGGTTAGATTTGATGGCCTTAAGTTCCAATTTAACTATTCTATGATTCTCTAATATTGTACCATGATCTTCTACCTGTAAAACCCACCCTCTTTATATTCATTTACACATTATATCTCAGTCTCTGTATTTGCATTTTGGGAGAATCTGCTCCATTGTCAATGAAATAAGTAAATATCTCACACAGTCTCAAAAAAGAATATTAAATATGAATAGTCTTACTGGTCAAAATTCATTGGGATTTTACTCTTAGAGAGGTGAACATGCATAAGTCATGCTGGCCTATTTAGAGCTAATTAACAAACTGCTGGTTGCGTGCCTTGTTGTCAGAATGGAATGTGGTTCAGTACGTGACCAGGAACTCAAGGGATGCCTTACTGGTTAGCTGCAGTTCACCAGTGCAACCTTATCAATAGTCAGTCTCCTGCTACTAGTAGTCCCAGGCAGTAATGGGATATAAGAGATTTCACTTACTCTGGAGCAAAATCTCAAATGGGATTGTACCTGCTTTTGGAATGATTAATCTGATACCTGTTTTTAAAAACCTAAATGAAAACAATCATTATGAATGTTGTAAATATAATACAGAAAGCATGTAAATCAGTAGTCCTTGGTGGGCACACCAGAGAGTGGCTGCTCCCAGACTTCTGAATATTTTTACTGATCCCAAAAAAGTTTAGGCAGCTATTAATCCATCTGTGTAGCAGTGAATTAAATGATTTTTAATAATATATCCAGGCCACGTTAAGGTCTGTTTTTCATCTTTTGGCATTCTTATCATTTTAACAATAAGCAGCTGATCTTTTATAAAGATTTTATAAAGCTCCCTTTATAAAGCTCTTTTTCTGTTCCGTTGGGTATCGGGGTGTTAATTAAATTGAATTGATCTTGCAGGTACTCTTGGGAGGAGTTTGAACACTGTTGGAACGCATGTAATTGGTTGATAATTACTGGGTTCATTGCCCTTTTCATGATCTTTCATTAAAAATGTGCAGCCTGTTGTCATTGAATCTTCAGTAGTCCAGTTTTGGAGTACGATAGTAAATTGCACTGCTATATGTAGATTGAGACTTGTTCAATGCTTTAATGAAAACCTGTGCAGCTCATCTGGAACAGGTGCACACCAGTTTTCTATAGCCTATATTTGCCTATTAATCATTTCCCCATCCATATGTTTTCCTTGAACTTCTTTACAAATGTCTTTAATCCATGAAGCATTTTTGTTAAGTTTCTTCCCAAAATTTTAGATCATCGGTCTTTACAAGGGCCTAATTTCTTTTGCTCTGTATTTTCTCCATTTCCCTTTAGAGAATAATCATTTGTTCCATGTTTTCACCTGATTGTTTCAAACATCCATCATATCTTCCTACAGTATTTTCCTTGCTGTAGAGCACTTGCCTGTGGTTTAAATTCTTCCATAATTTCAACAATTGTTTTCCTTTCTAGGTCATATACCATATTTTGCATAGTCTGGCTTTTATTTTTAATTTTTCACTTTTAAGTTCAGAATCTTTCAAGTGTTTTAGGTCACAAGCAATTTGCTTTTTATTTTTTCCCAGCCAAATCTTCAATTTTGAAGTGCCATGAATTTTCTTGGGTTTTTGCAGCTCATAACCAAGTTCTATGGTTATTGTGGTAGCTGTGCTATACATGAGCTTGTTTAACGTGTTTGCTGGGATTGTTCTGATGGCTACGTTTACATCTCCCAATAGACCTTTTACTGGTCTACTTTGGTACAAAATGGGGAGCCTTTGTCTTTCTGTGTTGGTTAATATGGGTCTCTATTTTCCCCTTCTATGACATCTGCTGTTCTGTCAATTCATAATTTCTGGGTTGTTCTGTAAATTGTTCCTTTGTTAATACATTTACTTTCTCTTTTGCACCTACCTCCACTCACCAGTCATCTTTCATATGATGGTCATTGTTCTGTGTTGATTTTTCTTTTGACAATTTCTCTAGTTCTTGCAGTTCCACTTCTGAAAACACTGTACTTGAATTCTGAAAACACTTCAGTTGACAGACCTTCTTGGGTCCATTACTTGTTCTTCAGTTATTTAACGGTTTGGGTGTTCGCCTCATCAAATTTCCTTCATCCTTTTTTGAAAATCACTTTGTTGTTGTTGTTGTTGTTATTGTTGTTGTTGTTGAATTAAATTATAAATTGTAATTAAATTATAAATTCTTATTGTGGTACTTTGTAAGGAATGTGAATCATGTTTCTCCATCAATGTCATGATGTCTAGATATTATATTGATCTGCATGACAAGTGACTGGATTTTAACTGGCAATGATAAATTGGATCTCTACCAGGATATGCTATTAAACTAGATGAAAGGGTAAGTTTTGGTTACATTTGAGTGGAATTTTTTTAAAAGCTACATTGAGATTTCAGGTTTTCAGACACCAGCTATTTATTTTATTTTATTTTGAAAGACAGGAGTCAAAAGACACTACAGCACACATACTGATGGCCAAAACTATGATACTAAAATAACACAGGCTGTATGTCCTTCACCATAAGTGCCCTTATTTGTTTTGAAATGACAATGTAAATTCAGCCTTAGCCGTGGAAATGTTTAAGCCTCATTGGAAATGAAATACTGGCAGCTTGCCTGGCTTTGTTAAAGGGATATTCTAGGGCAGTGGTTCCCAAACTTCGGTAACCTAAGTGTTCTTTGACTACAGCCCCAGCCATGACAGCTGGTGGTGGGAATTGCAGTCCAAGAATGATTTAATGTTGTTCTCCAGTTTAATTTTATTTAATTTCAATTATCTGATTGATTGATTGCACAGTAATTAATAGGGGCTCGAGTGGGGGACAGGGACCATCCCAGCTCAGGTGGGGTGGGGAGGGGTTGCCTCTCCGCCCCTGTGTTGGCAGGGAACCATGGAGTGGCTTACGCCTGTGTGGGTCCAGAAGGCTGCCATTCTGGAGTGGTTACTCAGAAGAACTATAGAGATGGCGATTTACACCTGGGGCAACTGGGTCTCCTGAGGAACTGGATCCAACCCAATGCCTAGCCAGATGGTCTAGTGTTGTGATCAATAAAGTTGTGACCTTTTGTATCCAAATAAAATGTGTGTTGTGTTGCTGCTTAGGAGTAGGCCAACAGGTAGCTCCTTGAAAAAGATTGTACAGAAAAGGTTCATAATGCTCTAATTGTTTAATATCTTCAACAGGACATTGTATTTACCGAATAACTATAAACCCCAATGAAGGCCATAATTTACCTCTTACTCTTTTGTGTCCAAGTCAACTGCTATCATCTCTCAGGACACCAAAATAACCAGGATGGTCACAGAGAGGACAGTGCTCTGAAACGTAAACGTCACTTGTTGGACAAACAAGAAAAGACGCCAACAGGCTATGACAAGATGGCTTCCATCAGGACTGACTTTGCATTCAGATTATACAACCACGTCATTTCAGGTGCAGCTGACAAAAATGTTTTCCTCTCCCCTCTGAGCATCTCCACAGCGTTTGCCGTGCTAGCTCTGGGAGCAAACTCTGAAACAAAGGGGCAGCTTTTGAAAGGACTTAGCTTCAACCTATCGGAGATTAAGGAGGAGGAGATCCATGAAGGGTTTCATTATCTCCTCCACAACCGACCATATGCCAAATCAGAGGTGACCACGTGGACCGAACCAGAGGTGAACATAGGGAATGCCCTGTTCATCGAAGAGTCTTTAAAACCACGCCCTGAGTTTTCCAAGGATGTCAAAGCCCTGTATGAAGCTGAAAGCTTTTCTTGCAACTTCAGCAATTACATAGGAGCTGAAAAGCAGATCAATGATTACATAATGAACAAAACTAAAGGGAAGATACCTCACTCAGTTGAGAGACTCGATCAAAGTACAGTAATGGTCCTTGTGAACTATATCACCTTCAAAGGTGTGTTGGAGTAAGTATCTACTTATTAGAAAATATGTTGCCATCTGTATATAGCAAAGTGTAATGCATGCATTCCAGTCCAAAGTGCATAATGCACATTCTTGGAGGTTTACAAGCTAATTATGCAAGCTATGTATTGGCACTGCACCTGCCCCCTGCATGCTGGATACTCAGTTTACCAACGTCAGAAGGATGAAAGGTTGAGTCAACATTGAGCTGGCTACCTGAGCCCCTCAAAATTGAATTCAGGTTGTGAACAGAGTCTTGGCTGCAGTACTGTAGTTTAATCATTTCACCATAAGACTCGTTTTCAAATCCTTCAGCGTTATAAATTGTCTCAACATAATTCTAGAATTATTATTTTTTTAAAAAAAAAAAGAGAGAACAGAGAAATGTTAAGGCACTGCTTTCAGAATAGAAATACATGCTAGGTCAATTTTTTTAGTGTACATCAGTGTAAATCATAATTGTATTTCATAGAATTGTGGCTAATAGATTTGATTTCATGATCAGAGTGATCTGGGTTAATAGTAGCAACATGCTTTTTGATACATTGACCTCACTGTATAAGCCTTGTTCCACAATTACAGAACATCTTGAACGTTTAACAGTCAGCTCCAAATCAGATTGAACATGGAATAAGGCAAAAATAGAATAGATAAGCCCTGGGGCTGAATCAGGCTCTTTTGTGAGGTCCATCTGCACTGCTAGGCTTTCTTACATAGCTATCTCCCCAACCTCATGACACATGGTTTGCGGTATTCTTAGCTTTTGTGCAGGGGCTTATCCATTATTCATCATTGACTGTCATAGATAGATAGACTATTTATTGCATAATCGTCAGATCATTGCAAAAAAATACACTACAAACAAGCAAGCATATTATCATGCCTGTGAGAATACTTAGCTGCTGGTAAGAGCATGAGGTTTGTACACATATTTTTGCTTGTTAAAATCACCTTAACCACTACTGCTTTTTCCATGTTTTCTGAAATGATATCAACAGTCCATTACTTATTTTTATCATACACATTCCAGTTTGCCATTGAGGAGCACATCATTCAATAAGCAAGTAAGTAACACACACAGATTTTCCTGGTCTTGGATAGACATTGACAGTACTGTCTTATCTAATCTTTGTATTAAAGCTGACTGGAAACTGGCTTTTGATACAGCTTCGACCATGGAAGAAGACTTTTTTGTAGACGCCAACAGAACAGTGAAAGTCAGCCTTATGTCTCAAGAAGGCTTCTACAAATACCTCCGTGATGAAGATTTGTCTTCCTGGGTGGTAGCAATTGACTTCAGAGGTGATGGCATAGCTGACACGTACAGAGATGACATAACAGCATTCTTCATTCTACCAGATGAAGGGAAAATGAAGCATTTGGAAGGCGCTTTGCTAAAAGACAATGTCTCTAAATGGGCCGCTTTCTTCAGAATATCTGATTATGAGTAAGTGTTCTTGGTTTTTTATATACATATAAACTGAAAGATAAAACGAAATGGGATATTCCTGTTTTGTGCCCATCAGTTATAGATATTATATTTATCTTTATATACCGCCAAACTTTCCGAAGGAACTCTGGGCTGTTCACATGAAAATCCATACAATTCAGCTACACAAATAAATGTAAAACAAACCCAATCGATTAGAACATTAAAATCAATTTAAAAACATGGGATATATGAAGGTAGCAAAAAGGAGGGAAAAGAGAATAGGATAAATCACCATTAGTCGCCAAAAGCAGCCTGAAAGAGCTAAGTTTTTAATCACTTCCTAAAGGCTGAGAGGGGCTCCACAGTCCTCCTAATATCTCTGGGAAGCTGGTTCCACCAAATGGGACCTGCCACAGAAAAGGTATGGTTCCGGGTAGAGGTCTTATGGGCTTCCTGCAGGGAAAAGAGATGAGCACGGAACAGGAATATCCCATTTCATTTCATTTTTTGTTTCATTCCCCCTTGTTTCTTTTTGTTTTGAAATGTTTTTTTTTAAAAAAATTCATTTCATTTTTTCATTTTGTGTTTTTTGTTTTTTTTAATGGAGTTGCCAGAAAGGTACCAAAGGATTCTGCAAATCAATTAGCAGGGATTTTAACTGGGATTTTGAATCAATCCCTATTCCAAGCTATTGTGCTGTCATGCCTAAAGTCTGCTATTATTGTTCAGATACCACCACCACCACCACCCCAAAAAAACCAACACCCAAATCCGGACAATTTCAATGATTTTCGTCCAGTAGCACTTACACCTGTAATCATGAAGTGCTTTGAAAAGTTGGTACAGAACTATTTTATTGCCTGTTTACCAGAGGGACTGGATACATTCCAATATGCCTATAAAAAGAAGAGATCAACAGAAGATGCTATGGGGTGTGCTCTTCACGCGGGGGGGGGGGTGCTAGATTGCTCTTCATGGATTTTAGCTCAGCTTTTAACATCATTCTACCACAACGCTTGATTTCTAAACTGGGAGGTCTAGATCTTCCACCGTCACTTTGTGGATGGATTTTGGATTTTCTGTCAGATCATTCTCAGAGGTTTTGCTTGGGCCCTTATACCTCTGTTATGCTTAGTACTAACATTGGAACACCACAGAGATGTGTGCTTAGCCCACTTCTTTATATTCTTTACATGTTTGATTGTGTCTCTGCCTATCCTAGAAATAGGATCATTAAGTTTGCAGATGAGACTACTGTGACTGGGCTCATCTCTGACAAGGAGAGTGAGATGGCTTACAGAGATGAGGTGCAGAGGTTGACCAAGTGGTGTAGAATTAATAACTTGCACCTAAACATAAAGAAAATAAAGGAACTTGTGGTGGGTTTTAGGAGGTGGAAAACCAATGTCCAACCACTGGTGATTGATGGGACCGGTGTGCAGAGGGTTACAGGTTTTATATTTTGGGGCATTGAGTTACAGGAGGATCTGACCTGGGGTGTAAACACAAGGGGGCTTTCAAAGAAGGCTCAGCAGAGACTATTTTTCTTGAGAAGTTTAAGGGGGGAAATCTTCTGCAAAAGCTGCTTCTATCTTTGTGCAATTGAGTGTGTTTACTTAGTGGTTATGTGTATGGTATGGAAGTTGTACCCATCGGGATAGGACCGTGTTGCACAGAATCATAAGAATTGTGGAGAGCATTGTGGGTTGTTCACTCCCCACCCTAGAACAAATTTATACTACCAGGTGCCACTGTAAACCATTAGATATATTAAGAAATCCATTGCGTCCTGGTTATTGCCTCTCCGAGTTGCTGCCATCAGGATGGAGATATAGACCATGGCCTCAGAAGCCCTCCCTGCAGGGGCTCGGCAATGGCAGCAGTTGCACCAGGTGCTGGGAGGCCTCCCTGCTGCCTCAGAAGCCATCCCCACAGGGGCTTGTTGGCGGCACCAGCCATGCTGGGTGCTTGAAGGCCTCCCCGCCACCTTGGAATCCCTCACATCGGGGCTCGTTGATGGCACCAGCCGCTCAGGTAGGGACCCCTTAAAGACGCGCCCGACTGGGGGGAGCAGAAATGAAATGAAACAAACTGATTTTTTTGTGTTTTTTTTGTTTTTGTTTTAAAAATCAGTTCATTTTTGTTTCATTCTGAAGTCAAAAGCAATGGCTTATAGAGATAGACACAAAATGGAAATATAGTGTTTTGTTTCATTTTGTTTCAGTCTTCATTTCATTTCGTTAATAAGAGATTTTATTAAAAAGAATTTTAATCTTGAAACGAAACACTTTGTAATGCTATAAATAATAGGCAGCTTTTTTTACTTAACAGAGAGCCTACTGCCCTAAATCAAAGACCCTCAAACCTTCCAATCAATTTGCTTTCAAGCAAAGAACCCTCTGTGAACAAGCTAGAAACCTAATAGCTAGCTGCTGCATGGAGAGATTGGATATTGCATGGAGAAACACAGCAAGGGAAGGAAAGAAAATATTTTAAAAAATAACCCCCACAGTCCTACTTAAAAAGGAAAGGAAAACAAACAGTTTAAATCAACTTGCAGATACAGCCAGCCAAGGGAACAGCTCAGCTCCTGGCTAGCTTCAGGCAGATCAAGATTGGAGATGAGCTATCTCAACAGCTGAGGCATGGGAAGAAAGAAAGACAAATCAATCAGTTTAAAAATAAACCTCCTATTCTCAAGATAGATGGATCAAAAGGCTAAGACAAATAGTTTCATTTCCAAAACAAAAATTGGTGTTTAATTTCATTTTTTGATGACACACTGTTTGCTGTTTTGTTTTGTTTCGGAAGGTTTGATAAGCTTACAAAACAACAAAACACCATGTTGTTTTTCATAAGGTGCCCATACCTAGTGGCTTCCTCCCCTAATTTATCTCATGGAAAGCCTAGGGGGACAGTCTTCCACAAAAATTATTTTCCATTAGTCATTTAATATATTTGATGTTCTTTGTTTGTGCTAAACAGAGGCCTACATCTATACATTCCAAAATTTACCATTTCCTCTTCCTACAATCTAAAAGACATAATGGAGAAGCTCGGTGTGACAGACATCTTTAATAACAACGCAGATCTGTCTGGAATTAATGGAGAACGCAATCTGAAAGTTTCCAAAGTAAGTACAGATTTACCAGGGATTTTCCTTTAGTCAGCTTCAGCAAGGATCGTGAGATATGTTATTTCTGCAGTAGTGGACATTATATAGCAAGCAAGCTGTGTGTGTCTGTAACTATTTTCACAACACCTGCAACCCGAGCCATTGGTGAATTCAACTGCATGCAGATGAATTTCAGAAGCACAAAACAGGACTATAAAAAGTGCATTTTCATGCTTAAAACAGAGAGATTGTAGGAAGTTTCTGCCTGGAGAAAAAAATACAGCCACAGCTGGTAGCCTGGGCATTTAAGCCAGTCCAGGAACAACGGGTGCTACATCTCCCAGGAAAGACAGAACTGCTCTCTGAAACTATTAAAGCTATTTTCCATACACAAAATTTTCCCCTCCCCCACTCACAGTAATGTTCAAAATTCAAGCAATGCCACACAAAGTGTTCTCAATGCTTTTTTTTCTGTAGGGGGGGAGTCCATCCCAGAGCATTCCATCAAAAACAAAATCCCCCACCACATTTGGGGGGGGGGGTTTGCGAATTGTCTAGCTCCATTCCCAGAGGCCTATAGGAACAGCAGTTTTTAGCTTCGGGGTCTTATGATGGGATCCCCCAAAACCTACTCACCATTTCCAAAATAGAAATCAGAAGGGGCCATTTCCTGGTTTGTTTTCATTGTTTAAGAAAATATTTTCAGCCATTTCTGGAGTTGGTGTGGCCTACTGTGGTGTATGGAGGGCAAGCTGTTCATCCCAAAGGCTCCTCAGATTTCAACCCTGTGGTCTTAAGTAGAGATGGGCACGACTCAGCGAAATTTTCGTTTCCGTTTTCATTTTTTCGTTTTCGTTAGGTAACGAAATGAAAATGAAAATTTTTCAAAAAACAAAACGAAAATGAAAACGAAATGAAAAATTTTGCCGTGTTTTTCATTTTCATTGCGGCAAACACATTGAACTGAAAAGAATGCTAACGAAACAGAAATTTTTCATTTTTGTTTTCGTTTTTTGTTTTCGTTAGGTAACGAAACGAAAACAAACCAAAACGGACCCCCTCAATGAAAAACGAAAAACCATTTTTTTTGAGTCGTGCCCATCTCTAGTCTTAAGATTCTGGTGAGAGTGTTGCATAAGCCCTCAGGCAATGATTCATCCAAAGAGATCCGTGAAATATTGAACGTTTGGACATGTAAACCGTACATAGTTGTTCTTTCCTTACAGATTGTTCACAAGGCTGTGCTGGACCTCCGGGAAAGTGGTACGAAGGATGAAACAGTCACTACTTTTTGGAGCTGGCCACAGCTTCTTCCAATTTCTTCTCCACCTGTCCTCAAATTCAACAAGCCCTACATGATGGTCATTACAGATAAGAAAGCAAATATTATTTTCCTAGCAAAAATGGTAGATCCAACTGAAGGACAGACATAGCTGGAAGATGGGGAAGCTACAGTGAACCCAACGGAAGACTAGATATTAACAGAAGTCATCCAATTACAGAATTTCTTCACAGCTGCAAAATATTTTTTCTTGTCTAGATACATGCTTTGTTTCTGTACTCCTGTAATCTGTTGTCCTGAGGGTTGAAAATAAAAAACATTCTGCAAAATAATGATACAATTAAAATGTATTTTAAAAGAAAACGTCTTGCCTCATGATGCCAACGAATGCTTTTTAAAATCTGTGATATGTTACTTCCCTTCAAGGCTGAAAAAATGTAGAGACGTAGAAGCCAGTTTGAGCCCCAGACTTCACCATGGACTGCACCCCATAAAAGGAAACTAGATGGGGCCAGATGTTCACTTCAAGTTTCATAAAGCCCTTGGAAGGAAGGCAGAATAAGGGGAAGGGCTGTCTTCTTCTTCAAGTGCCATGTCCTCATAGAATTCTGGCTACTGTATTTTTCGCTCCATAAGACACCCCAGACCATAAGACGCACCTAGTTTTTAGAGGTATGTATATGTGGAAAAAATATTCACACATACATACTGCAGTTGGATCCAGAGGTCTTTGTGGCAGTATTAGATCCAGAGTTGCCTGTTCTCGGGTGGGCTCCATGACAAGTTGCTCTAAGGCACAGTCATTCAGCATGTCGAGAAACGCGGTTTCCCTTTCTTGCCCTGAGCTTGCATTGGCCCAGTTAATTTTGGGATAATTGAAGTCTCCCATGATTAATATCTTGCCCCTCTTAGATACCTCCATGATTTGTCTCCTCATTTCAAGGTCTCCCTCAAGTTTTTGATCTGGTGGACGACAGCATACCCCAACTATCACATCATTCCTTGGTAGTTTAACCCACAGTGATTCTATGGTGGAATCAGACCCACCATCAATCTCCCCTTGTTTGATATAGATGGCCACTCCCTCTCCAACCCACCCCTCTCTATCCCTTCTATAGAGTTTATAGCCTGGGATTGCGGCATCCCACTGGTTCTCCACATTCCACCAGGTTTCTGTTATGGCTATTATATCAATGTTATCCCTAGCTGTCAAATGTTCAAGTTCTCCCTTCTTTGCTCGGACGCTTCAAGCATTGGCATAGAACAGGCCTGCCCAAAGTCCGGCCTGGGGGCCAAATTCGGCCCGTCAGGCCATTCTGAGTGGCCCTCCCTTGGTCCCCATCTTCCTTCCTTCTTTCCTCCCTCCCTTGGTCCCCACCTCCCTCCCTCCTTCCCTTCCTTGTTCCCCACCTTCCTTCCTGTGGGTGGGGTTGCAAGGGGTCAGTGGGTGGGGCTTGCAGTGGGGTGGCAGGGTCGGAGAGCAACTGGCTCCTGACACATTCTCAGCCACCAAATCTGGCCCTCCTTACAAAAAGTTTGGGCACCCCTGGCGTAGAAGCACTTGTACAGTGGGTTCCCCAAGAATGGCTGCTTCTTTGTTCTTTCACTCCTGCAGCTTTTAATTCCAGTAGACAAACTACCACATCCCATTAGTCTCCCATTGCTAGTAGATACTAGAGATGGGCACAAATCGAAAAAATGACGTTTTTCATTTTTCATTGCGGGTCCGTTTCGGTTCATTTTCAATTTTTGTGATTTTTTTTAAAAAAATCTCATTTTGTTTTTTCATTTTTCATTTTTCGTTTTTACCCACTTTTTGCACAACTTAAAGCATTTCCGCACAAGGAGGACGGGGGCTGCGAAAGCTTTTTATGCCCTCTGTGGCTGCCACACCTACCCAGTCTGCAACCAGGGCATGCTATTGGTTGAAATTGATCAAGAATTTACACGATCCCATCACATGGCTTGCATCCATCTTGTGGCTGGAATCCATTTTGTGTCATCCTTAAAGGGAAAAGAAAAAATACATCGCAATGGGAAAAAGACAAAAACAAACGTTTTAAGGACCACAATGCCCTGGTAGGTAATAATTTCAAATAATTATCACTGCATTTTTACAGATGTCCAGGGTGTTTTAATACCCAATAAATCAATATTAGGCATCTCGGAGCCATTTTGGGTCGATGTCCCTTAACTCCCCTTAAAGGAAAAAAATACAGCGATCTGAGAAAAGACATAAATGCATGTTTTAAGGACCGCAACCCCATTGGTAGGTATTATCAAGCAAAATAAATAATTAGCACTGGGTTTTTACGGATATTCAGGACATTTTTTAACATTTAAAAACAGCTCATTTCATTGTGTGTCGCCATTAACGAAAATGAAATGAAACGTAACAAACCTAATTATTGTGGTTCTGTTCGGTTCATTCCAATTTCATCACAATTTTTGTTATTCATTTCATTACGTAATGAAATGAATAACGATTAACGGAACGAATTTTCTTTCATTTTGTGCCCATCTCTAGTAGCTACTATGTCATCACTTGGTGGTTCTTTACCCTCTCCAACCTCATTCCACAGGGATGAGGTGTTCCGAACCAGATGCCACTTAGCTCCTGTTGGCTTTCCCCCAGTTATCAGTTTAAAAGCTGCTCTGCAGCCTTTTTGATGTTGAGTGCCAGCAATTTGGTCCAATCGTGGTTCAAGTGCAACCCATCCCTCCTGAACAGGTTTGGCTTGTCCCAAAATGTTCTCCAGTTCCTGACAAATCTGAAGCCCTCCTCTCAACACCATTGTCTCATCCATGCATTGAGGCTTCTGAGCTCTGCCTGCCTGATGGGTCTTGCATGAGGAACAGGCAGCACTTCTGAAAATGCTTCCTTGGAAGTCCGGGACTTCAATCTTCTACCTATGTTTCCTCTCCTGGCTGTATTTTTTTTTAAAAAAACCCACAATTTTAAAGAGATTTGGCCCTTGGCCCTTTGCACACTAAGATATGTTCTTATTTAATAATAATTTTGGTATACAGTGGTACCTTGTATAAAGGAATTCATTTGTTCCAAATGAAATTATATTAAGCAAATTTTCCTTTATACAAATTTCCCATAGGAATGCATTGAAAAAGGAGTAATCCCTAATCGCAACCATTTTTATGTTGTATGGATTTGCCCCATAGGCCATTCCATTAAGGAAATTTCCCCTATCTCTGGAATGTTTTATGTTGTACAGATTTTGTGTTATACAAACTGTTTGTTATACAAAGGTCCGCTTGTATTTTAATTCCAGAAATGTTTAGAAATAGCTATGGGTGTTCAATAAGAAACGATGTGGGTGCCCCACACTCACCAAGTATTTATAGCTCCTCTGCCTTTTTGTGGAAGAAAGGGTGATGCCCTTTCATTCACCAAATAGAAATTCCATAGTCAAAAAGGCCATCATCACTTGGAGACCGAACTTCTATCAGAGGGAAGTCAGCTCAACCTCCTCCTGAGTATGGTTTACACTAGAGATGGGCACGACTTAGCGAAATTTTCGTTTCCATTTTCGTTTTTCATTTTCGTTATGTAACGAAACGAAAAACGAAAAACGGTTCAAAAATGGAACGGAAACGGAAACGAAACTACTAATTTTGAGCCGTTTTTCAGTTTTCGTTACTGAAAAAGCACTTAATGGAGCTAAATGGGAAGAAACGAAAAATTTTTCGTTTTCATTTTCATTTTCATTTTTCGTTTTCATTACGTAACGAAACAAAAACGAAAAATTTTGAAAATTAGCTCACGAAAACGGAAACGAAAGGAAACGGACCCCTAGACAAAAATGAAAACAAAAACAAAAAAAATTTCTGAGTCGTGCCCATCTCTAGTTTACACTGTCATACATCCATCAACAAGCAAAGAAAAAGCAAAGTGCTATTTATATACCACTTCATAGTGATTAAAGCACTCTCTGGGCAGTTTACAATTTATTTATGCAGGTTACACATTGCCCCCTCAGCAGGCTGGGTACTCATTTTACTGACCTCGGATGGATGGAAGGCTGAGTCAACATTGAGCTGGCTACCTGGGACTGAAGCCCAGGTCGTGAGCGCAGTTTTAGCTGCAGTACAGGCATTTAACCACTGTGCCACAAGGTCCACAAGGTCACAAAGATCTTTTTTCATTCAACTTTGTCCAAAATAAACCAGATTTTTAAAAGGCCATTGGTGTCTCCCAGTATATGAACATTTATTTTCATTTTTTAAAATCACCATTTCAATTTTCTATTTTGATGCCACAAAACTATTACTTTGGGACACGCTGCTAAACACCCAAGGAAGAGTGGGAGGACAGTTTCCAAGCAATCTCATGGAACACAAAGATCATTTTCTGCACAGTAATAATTATTTGGGTGTAGCTATTGCAACATATTTGGTTTAGTTATATGCTTGCCTTTTCTTCTTCATAAGGCAGCTCACAATTAAGACTACGTAAAGTGTATTTAATAAAAACTATATATAAATACAATTGAATATTTATCAATATTAAAAGTAAGATAAAAACAATTTAAAAATATTTTTAAATAATTTAGAAATACCTTTAAAACGTTTTTTAGAATGTCTATATTTAATAAAGCATTCCTGGGATCTTTGGTTATTGCTTAAAAGCTTGCCTGAAAAGGAAAGATGCAATTTGCTTCTTGGGACAGTGCCTTCCAACTCCTGGGAGCAAGCACTGAAAACACCCTCTCTCGTGAAGTCACCAAGAAAACCTAGGAAGAACAGCCTCCAGAGAAGATCTTACAAGCCAAGAAGGCTCATATGTGATGGCATCATTCCTCAAATAGCTTGGATCCAAGGGATGTATATGAAAACCAGAACTTTGAACTGGCTCCAGAAACAGGCTGGCAGCCCATGAAACTGCCGTAATATTGCCCCCTGCAAGCAATCAGTAGACTCTTCAATGTAGAGCATGTTACAGTAATCCAAATGAGATGTAACTAAGGCCTGTGTGACTTTGGCCAGATCAGAGAGCTCAAGGAAGGAGCACAGCTAGCATACCAACTTCAACTGTACAAACACACTCCTGCTCAGTAATGGGACCTGCGTATCCAATTGGAGGGCTGCACCTAGAAACACACCCAAGATGAGAACTTGACTTTTCAAGGGGAGTGTAATCCCATCCAGTACAGGCTGAATTCCTATCCCATTCACTTTGTGACTGACCAGGAACACCTCTGTTTTGTCTGAATTAGGTTTCATTTTGTTAGCCCTCGTCCAGCCCATCAGCAGAACACTTTCCATGGATAGAATAGAACAGATAGAAAGGAGAGATTGTGTTCCATGCCATCAGCATGTCCAATGTTTGCTTGTTTATTGTTTATTGTCTATTCATTATTTGATTGTTTATTGACTCAACTAATTTAGTCATTTAGTATGTTTTACTTGCTGTTTCGCTCTTCTATGTAAACCACCTAGAGTTCCTTTGAGAAAATCAGTGCAGTATAGAAATAAATAAATAAATAAATAAATAAATAAATAAATAAATAAATAAATAAATAAACCCCAAAACTCCAAACAGTTTCTCCCAGTGGCTCCATGTAGGTGTTGAATAATGTGAGGGACACCAGAGGCCAATGGACAGGCTTAAAACCGGGGTATTTCAAGGGCCAGATGCAGGGGAGTGGTACCAGGAGACAGATATCTAGTCTTGTGAGCTCCCAGAGGCATTTAGTGGGGCCACTGTGAGACACAGGAAGCTGGACTAGATGGGCCTTTGGCCTGATCTAGCATGGCTCTTCTTATGTTCTTATGTTCTTATTTAATAGGTTTTCCCCAACACCACCTTTTGAGTTCAGCCATCCAAGAAGGATGGAAACCTCTACCTCAAAGATCAATCCCAGAATTGGGATTGGTATGCTAGCTGTGCTCCTTCTGAAGGATCCCATAGTTGATGGTATTGAAAAATGGTGAAAGAGTCAGCCGAACCAGCATGGACACACTCCCTCCGTCCAGTTCCTGGTGTAGGCCATCTTCTAAGGCCACCACCAAGAACTGGACAGACTTCTTGAAATAGGCTTCATTTCTGTTCTTTAAATAGGCTTCAAGCCAGATGGAAATGGATCTATTCTAGATAATCCCCATCAGGTCCTGGAACATGACATACACGCACTAGCCATTCTGTCTCACAAACAGCTTGGGACATTTCTCAGGGTACAAACAGTACCATGATAACCCCCCACCCCACTCTTCAGTGTGTGGAATTCTGGGTGGGGGGCTGTTCCCTGGAACCCAGCCAATATTTAATTAGAAGATTGATTTATTAAGATCAAACAACCCATGCTTGCTTTTTTTCACCCTGCACTTTTCATTTACACTGTAGTTCAGTGTTTCTCTTTTTCTCAATACTGCCTTACAAGGGTTCAGAGAATTCTAAGCAGAGAACTGAGCAATTGTATAAAATGTCAATCATACCCAACACATACCATAAAAGATTGGGGAAAGGAATAAAAGATTTGTTTGCTACTCAGTTCAAGTTAGAGACTAAATCTATTTTCCACTTCTGGATGGATATTCTGCTTTGAATTCACTGATACAAAATTTAATTGCAGTCTCTCGCCATGTTGATTTGTTTACTAGATTTTCTGTCCTATCATCCTCCCCCATCTAGGTTTCCATTTTCTAAACCAATTTCACCAGCTCGGGTTTAATCGGCAAAAGAGCCTTAGAGATTGGTGTAGGAATTCCTGGAAAATCTGCTTGCCACCTGTTCTTAGAGAATCTCTTCCCGCCAATACAATGACATAGAGCAAAGAATTTGCCCCCTGTGGTAGATGGGAGAGGAAAAGCAAGCCATTTCAAAATGCTGGCTTGCTGCCCTTGGGTACAGAGCAGGGAGCTGTCCTGTCCCATCATAGTGAAAGAAGTTTCAGCTGCCATTTCCAGCACCTTCTATAGCAGCGGTTCCCAAACTTTTTTTTCAGTCACAATCACTTTTAAGGCGATAATCTGTGACACAGATCTCCCACCACATTTTCGTAAAAAGACATTTTTAATGTCATAAAGGTACCCCTTTTCACAAAGCAGAGGTCTGTTTCTCAAACATGCACATTCACCCTAAATTTAATATCTGACCCTGAAGGGTCGAGGGAAAAAATATTTAACAAGGACTAAAACACATACAAAGCTGCCTGAGGACCACCACCCAGAAAATAATCTCTGATCCACTAGCTGGGAAATTCTGTTCTTTTTAAAAATGGTTTTTATTTTTCTTCACATAAATGAGTACCTAAAAGGGATGGGTAACAGCTAAGTGTTCTAAAGGTTAAAAAGAAAATACTGCCCTCTATATATTGAATGGAGGAGACAGAAGAGAAGTTTCTCCTTGCTTCTGGGAGCGAAAGAAACTGGTACAATCCTGGACGCTCTGTTTCCCTTTAGCCAATTTTTGTCCGATGGCATTTCAGACCTGCATTTCTGAGGTAAATATGGACTTGGAACCCTAACATGCCTACGCTCTGAAAAAACAACCAGGTGGCACTTGAAAGAGAAAACAGTCAATAAAGCAAGATGTGAAGAAGGGACACAATTTATTAGGCTGACGACATCTACTTTTATTTATTTGCATTCATCTTACAAATTAATGAATGTCCTTGATAAACCTCTCTAATTTTAACGTAATTTATTTTTCCAGTTCCACTCTGAAGTAGGTTTCCCAAGCAAGCATGGCACTGCAGATTTGTTTTTCAGCTTTCTTTTCCTTCTGCCTTTTGTTTCCAGAGAACTAAGGGCCTGACTGGATTGAATCATTTTTGGTAGAGTTTGGATCAAATTAAATTATGGGATCCATACAGGTTTGACTTAGAGCAGTCCCTTTTTTAGAGCTGTCCTGCTCCCAAAACACTGGGGCTTCTGAAGGCAGTGCTATCTGAGCCGATGCCACTGTGATGAATTTGGTGGGTTGTAGCAATGGAAGGAAGGAAGGAAGGAAGGAAGGAAGGAAGGAAACCTCCTGTATTTTCATCTACTTTTTCCATTTTTAATTATTTTAAAACATATTTTCCTATTGATACAGCATTAGCATGAAAAACATGATGCCAATGAGAGACATGGGGAAAATAGAGTAGTTTAGGATTTCTGGAGAGACGAAAGCTGTAGAATTGCACCAAATCTCCACACAGATAGAAAATTAAGGTCCTTTGTTGGAATCTTTGACACTTCAATTTAAGAGGGAGTGACACAGCCTGTTTTCCACTGAATTCATAAAGTCTTTAATAAAAACCCAACCCTTTCTGGATTTGGGGTGAAAGAAGTTCGACATATTTTACACCACCATCAGTGTCCCATACTTAAAAGTTTCTGTCCGTTGGCCTCTGGTATAGAATACTATTTTAGAACCTTCATAGGGCACTTTGACTTCTGCTCCTGCGGTAGAGAAAATGATGAGATGTAGAGGCTTTGCTGTCATTAGAGAAGTTGATTAATTATCTAAACCACACCAAGAAACTGGGCTCAGAAATGAATGGTCTGTGCTCACTCAAGTGAGGAATTTATTTAGTTTGAGTTCAACCCCTTAACTGATACCCTTGTGCAAAGGTCAAAAGTAAACTACAAGGCCATTGCATCACATTTTGCTTTGACTTCCTTTAGTAAGTCCCTGTTTGCTTTGCTTAATAGTTAATAACGAATACTGGGTACA
>JAHTLZ010000225.1:10137922-10167091 GCA_023846285.1 Phrynocephalus versicolor
TAAATAAATAAATAAATAAATAAATAAATAAATAAATAAATAAATAAATAAATAAATAAATAAATAAATAAATAGGGCATCTTTGGTCCCAGTGAAGCATGTGACAGCTCTGAAAAGCACTGTCTCATATGAGGCCATGTTATAAAAGGCAGAGAGCTGAAAAAAATGCATTTTTGACTTGTTATCCAAACCATTTCCAGTTTTATGTGTCTTTTCTGAAGATATTATCATCAGCGAATGGGCAGAACTCTGATGAACATATACGGAACACCACATCCTTGTTTTGATAACAATACATCATTGCAAAGGTCACGTTGTATGTAACAAAATATACCATGATGAGGAAGAATGACAGTTGTTTCCAGCTCAGATGGTCTTGAACTAAAACATCCAGAAGCCTCCACTGCTAGCTGTGTTGGCCAGGATTTCTGTGAATTGTAGTCCAGGAACATCTGGGGACCCAAAGTTGGGAATCACTGATTTAAGGGGATTGGTCTGGGATATACCATATGCTTGCTATACTGTGATATAGGGAAGCCTAAGTGAATCTGGAATAACCACAGATGTGGAATGTATTGCTTTCAATTCCTCACTGCTGACGAGGGGATTGACTCTTTCTGTACTCTTTTTTGGAGGTTTTTAAGCAGAGGCTGGATGGCCATCTGTCGGAACTACTATGAGGAGGGTTCCTGCATTGCAGGGGGTTGGACTGGATGGCCCTCGAGGTCTCTTCCAGCTCTATGATTCTATGATTCTATGATTCTCTCTCCTGCTGGGTGGAAAAGACAGTCCACAGAACAGCCCAAAACTGCAACATTTAACTCATTCATCTGGAAGGAAGACGCCTTGAACCACACTACCTATAGCATCACAATGATGGTTACAAAGATGAATGGTTACCTTTATGGCTGTCATAACCGAAAGATCCCTTATCGTGACTGCTATCATTGCACAAAATGCAGCGACAAACAACTGTTGCCTCATGCTTTGCCCTCTGCCCCTTTGATAACCCATATTTGCTCTGTTTAATGGTTAATGCTGAAACCTGGACATTTATATAAGTCTGGCGCATCAACAACTAAACAAGGAGTAGCATAGATCAGCAGAATAAGATTCTTTTGAAAAGGATGTAAGTATGAACTGCATTTTCTCTTTCTGTTTTCATTCCCATCCCTCCTTCACGCCAACCCCATACCTACCCACTTTTTTCATTCACCCTGATTTTTAAAAAACTCAAGGTTGCAGTCAATGGCAATCACAATTAGGAAGCACACTCATTAACCTCAGCATAAACCTGTGCACATAAGGCCAAAACTTTAACCAAAATAACTCTTACTTGAGTTGTTTCTTCTGAATTCATCAAGATTTGTAATTGAACAAATGGAAGATCTTGGTTTGTATTCTCTGTTGTCCTATTAACAACAACAACAGAAGCACCTTGATGGATATTCAGAATGTTGGCAAAATGTGCTATGGCATAACCCACGATTTCCATCAGGGGTTCATAGGAAGTAGTGGGGTTTTTTTTTCTTTTGCTTATTGAATCTCAGGAACTATGCAGACTATCCTTCAAATCCAGCTTGGGACCAGCATCTAAGAATTGTCATGTCTTGGGAAATGATTGTATAATAACATTGTATTATTTTTCAGTGAAGGCATTTTCCTAACTCCTTATGAAAATCTAAAGTAGTTTACAAACAGAGCTGCTGGAGAGCTTTGTGGTTAGGAAGAGATTGGGAGTTTGATCCCCTACTGTGCGTCCCTTCCGCTCTGCAATTTTAAGGTTAACATTATTCTTTAAAAAAAAAGTCTAAACATATCTGAAATTTAAAATAATTCAGTATTTTCAAAAACAGGGAAAGTCTTTTGTCAAGATTTCATTATAATCTGCATTAGTTAAGGCACCATTTAAATGATCACATTTATTTATTTAGTTCAAGTTTCTCTATATGATCTGTGATCCACAACACCTTCATCTCTTTGTGATTGTTTGGTGAGTTGCCATTTTGCCAAAGTAAATAAAAAATGTTTCGCACATCTCACGCCCATCAAAGTGACTGATCTGTGTCAAGAAAGGGTTAGGTGGAGCCCTCTAGACACAGCTGGACTATATATCCTTTCAGCTGGCATCACTGACTATTATGGTATGGGCCAATGTGTTTTGAACTCTAGCAAGCAACATCTGGGCTAATTGTTCTCCACATTTGGTCTATAGTGTGTGAGTTGATAGAACAGCGGCCCACAACCCGCCATTTTTGAATGAAGGTAATCCATAGGGAACTTCTGTGGGCACCCAGAAGGAGCTAAGACATCTGTGATATTGGCATGTAGATGCAGCATATGTGACTTTGATGCTCACTTATGGTATCTGGTCTCTCTTTTGTAAAATGTACATATTTCAAGAGAAAATTGAAAACACTACACAGTATAAGCCAATTATACTCAAATAAAAAGGCATATCCTCCATCAGGACTATTTGAAGATATTAGTTTTTCCTCCCTTTAAGGAGCCCCATTCCCCTTGCAAAACTGCATCAGGACAAATGCACTCTCACATAAATGAGTTAACAATCAACTGATTGCCTTTCACTTACCAACCCCAAATATGCCATTTAATGACTATTAACTCCCATAGGTGCCTTGTTTTGCATTGTTAAGTTTTGTGTAACCTCCTTACTGAATGCCATGGGGCATGGAACAATTGTTGCAAACAAATTTGGGTAATTTGATCACCTTTGGCTGAAATGTTTTGAACAGAGAAAGAGCTGAATGGAATTCCAAGCCTGCAATCATACCCCTGTTGGTGATGGGATTCTGAGAATTATAGTCCAAGACCCCCAAACATAGTCCATTTTTGTGTCAGGATAAGGTTTGGTGAGGACCATAAGGGTTGCTAGTTTTTATGATGGAGAATTCCATAGACTGAAAGCTTTTGCAACCAAGGACCAGGTACAAATGTGTTCGCTGTCTCACCTTCCTACAATCAATGTCTGCCCCTCAGAGGATAAGGACTTAGAATGATCTCCCCAATAAACCCATTCACTATAACATAAGAGTAGGGTTGAGATTGGCACCATGCTTCTCTGTGGACAGAGGCAGACTCATTTGAATAACTTATTGGTCAATCCTCTCTATAACCATAAAAGGGATTTCTGCATGATGAGTCCCTTTTGCAGATCACATTGGCATGTCAAAAACATCATTTATTCAGTATGATAAATTCATCCACTGTGTTCTACTTCTGTGTTTCCAGGTCTGCTCTGAAGTCAGTTTCATTGTCCACAAATTGCACTCTACAGCAAAACTTAGTTGTTTAAATGGAGCGGGCAAATTTAATTAGAAAATTAATATTTCAAATTGTAGATTTTTAATAACATTTTATTTTAATTTTTTACAGAAGAATTACAAATCCCCATGAAGTCAATTTACCTCCCCTCCTTACTTCTTGTTCTTCAAGTGCATTCACATCACCACCCAAGACACCACCGCAGCCCAGATGGCGATAAAATTATATTTGAAGAAGAAGAACAGGGAAAGAAGTTGTCCAACTCTCAAAAGATAGCGCCCAGTAACGCTAAGTTTGCCTTTGAACTATACAGACAGGTTGCATCTCATGCAACGGACCAAAACATTATCTTCTCTCCCTTAAGCATCTCCACAACTTTTGCAATGCTGAATTTGGGCGCCAGGTCTGAAACCCAAAATCAGATTTACAAAGGACTTGCTTTTAACCTGTCAGAAACTGAGGAACATGAGATACACAAAGGATTCCATCAGCTCATCCATGAGCTTAGCCATCAAGACAACAAAGCCCAGGTGAACATAGGGAATGCCTTGTTTATAGAAGAAACAATGAAAATATTGCCTAAGTTTTTAGAGGATGTCAAAAGCCTGTATGGAGCCGAAGGCTTTGCTTCCAACTTTAAGGATCTTGCGACAGCTGAGCGCCAGATCAATGATTATGTAAGCAACAAAACTCAGGGGAAAATAACTCAAGCAGTTGAGGACCTAGATCCAGAGACTGTACTGGTTCTTATCAATTATATCTTCTTCAAAGGTAAGCAGAACAATAACTGCTAGAAATTAGAGGTGAAGGATTAAATGCAAGTGGATAAAACTCACGAGTGCAGAACATCTTAGTGAGAAGCTTGAAAGACTGGGTGTACCCACTGAGATATAGCAGTAACTCTTCAAGATACCACCACATTTTTGTTTTCTATTTGTTTGTTGTTTTTATTTTTTTCTGGATGTTGGTTAAAAAGTGTGGTGCCTCCAAGAGCACCAAAACTGGGGGTGGGGGAAGTATTTCAGTGTGAGCTTTTGTTGTTGTTGCTGCTGCTGTTGTTTTGGACAACAATCCCCTTCCTTTAGACACGCAGAGCACCACATCTGGTCCATAGGTTTATATATAGTGAGCCTGTCCACACTAGCATACAGACATGATCTATGGATCATTAAAAGTGCGGTTTGGCTTGGTTTAAGATAGGCATGTCCAAACTTCAGCCCTCCAGATGTTTTGGACCACAACTCCCACAGTCCTTTGTCACTGGCAATCTAAGCCTAGAACTCCAGGAGTTGCGGTCCAAAACATCAGGAGGGACGAAGTTTGGACATGCCTGGTTTAAGAGCTGTCATACACCTGTCTGGCCCAGTAGGACATATGGTGGTGGGGGGGGGGTGGCATTCTCTATATAGCACCCGCTGGCAGCATCATGACTGCAGATTCCAAGAGCAAGAAGAAGAGAAGGACCCCAGAGGGGGAGAGAGCGAAAAAAACAGAGAGAGACAGCAAGGATAGAAGAGAAGAGGACCAATGTAAAAAAGGTTTCCCTTTGCCTGACTCTCCCCAAATGATCAGGAAGAGAACTGGTAGCTGATCAGGCTACAAGCAGTCCATCATTTGTTTTGGGGGACAAGAGGAATGTGCCAAATGCTACATACTGTACCTCCTCCCCACCATCTTAATAGACCCTTTGAAGCTGGATTGGCGGTGGTCCCCCGGCGGCAGTGCCATTGGCGGCCGTCCCCCTTCAACGGCAGCCGCAGTGGTGGTCCAAGTAAGCTGAACCAGTTTGTTTTGGTTCGTTTGTATGAATTTTTGTTTTAAAAATTGTATGAAATGAAACGAAATGAAACGAACCGAGGGGGGGGGGCAAAACAGAACGAACTGAACCATTGGTTTTCTGTTTCATGCCCACCTCTATTAAATATATTTTTGTGTTTCCTTTTTCAAGGGTGTATGGCTGTATTGGTGTCTCTGTTTTATCCACCAGAGCTATTGTCATCTTACCTTGATTGCCTCAGTCCATGTCTTTGCATATGAGTTTTTCTAAAAAAACATTACTTTCCAAGAAACTGGCATTAATTGTATCTGTGTTAACAAACATGTACGAAGTGTAAAGAAATTTGATTGTTTGCTAATAAGCAATCATAATGTTCTGATTTTTCTCTTCTCCTCACCCCTCCCTAAAAATAGCCTTTTGGGAAAACCCTTTCGATGCTGACTTGACCAGGGAAGAAGATTTTTTTCTTGATGCAAATACAACTGTGAAAGTGAACATGATGTACCGACAAGGCCAATACAGCATGCTCTATGACAAAGACCTGTCTTGCTGTGTTGTGGAAATCCCATACAAAGGAAATGCATCTGCCCTATTTATTCTGCCAGATGAAGGGAAGATGCAGCAGGTAGAGAGCGCACTGGCAATTGAAACTTTGGCTAAATGGAAAACATCCTTTACACTGAGGTAAGTGTTGGTTTTGCTGTCTTTCAGTTTTGCTTGTTTGCTTGCTTGCTTTATGTATTTGTCCTGTCTTCCCCCCAAAAATGGGACTTGAGATAGTTCACAGTAACTTGGAATAAATGCAGAATTAATCGCAAGACAAAAGCGTATCTTGAAACAGATTTAAATTGATTGCAAAATTAAAACCAGAGTTTAAAAACATGGCCCTCAGAAAACTGCCCAAAATTGATAACGAGCTCGATCCAATACAGATATTTCATGTAATCCCCATTTCAGCTGAATGTATCCCAACTGTTGCACTTTCCTATTTTTACAATCAGATGCAATCTGATTAAAATTATTTGTGCTTCCATAATGATGTTTGGTTTTGTTTGTTTGTTTTCTGGTTAACCAGAGAAATACACCTGCTGATTCCAAAAGTTTTATTTTCTGCATCGTATGATGTGAAAGAGATTTTGCAGGAAATGGGCATCACCGACGCCTTCAGCGACCGTGCTGATTTATCTGGAATTACAGGAAAAAGCAATCTGAAAGTTTCTAAAGTAAGTATCTTAAATACTTTTTTTGTCTTTGATTAAATAGGTTGAAACAAATTGGGGCATAATGAAGTTTGTGGGTTTTTTTTTTTTTTTAAAGCAGAGTTCATGTAATGGTGATATCAAGATTAGACTATTGCAACACGCTTTATGTGGGGCTGCCCTTGAAGTCAGTTCAGAAACTACAACTAGTACAGAATGTGGCGGCCGTGTAGTTACTGGAGCTAAGTGGTTTATTTATTTATTTATTTATTTATTGGGCTTATATACCGCCCGTCTTCCCGGAGGAACTCCGGGCGGTTTGGCTCTATTGGGCCTCTTCTCCAGCAACTGCATTGGCTGCCTATTCTTTTCCAGGCCCAATTCAAGGTGCTGGTTATGACCTTTAAATCCCTATACAGTGTGGGACCACAATATCAGAGAGACCGCCTACTTCCATATAATCCAGTCCATCCCCTTAGGTAATCGGAGAAGGCTCTTCTACAAGTACCACTGCCCAGGGAGGTGCGAGGAGCAGCAGCAGCAAGAAATAAGGCCTTCTCAGTAGTGGCACCGATACTATGGAATTCCCTCCCCTTTGCGTTGAGAACTGCCTCCTCCCTGGAAACATTTAAATGAGGCCATAAGACTTTTTTTATTTAGGCAAGCCTCTGAGTCTCCATCCTTTTTACAAATTTTATAACATTTTAATATTTTAATCTTATTGGCTGGGTGTTAAGATCATCTTTTAATCTTATTAGCGGCAGCGGCGGTTGTCACTGCACCATGACATATTTGCTGAAGTGTTGAGAGCAAACAGGATTCAGTATGTATTTTGATCACGTGGTGTCTCAACAAAAAATAAATAAATAAACAGCTAAAGCTTTTCACCACCATAATACCTTCAGGAAGACACACTCTAGCAGCACAAGTGATAGAAGTTATGCAGTCATTATATCTTCTGGCCTTTATCAATGTGGTGGACCCTAATATTAATTTCACTAGGGAAGACACCCAAGACAACTGGCTGGCTTTCCTGGATTGTGCAGTCAGACCCAACCGTGGCCTGGGAGTAGATGTTTACAGGAAACATTTCTATCTCTCAAGAAAAAGAAGTTCCAGTTGCCATTACTTACCTTCCAGGTGTTTCTATATGTGTTGTCTGTCTATATGCAATATCACCATGCCAAAATGCCTGGCGTGAGGTGAGGGAACTGTTGTAGACCCTCTGAGTGTATGTAGATGGGTTATTCATGCTATTTAGAAGATTTCAGGGAGTGAAATTATGGTGATGCCTGAAAATTTAGAAGGCTTTAAAGACGGGCTAAACTCATTCACGGTTTTAAATCTAGCTAGCAGTAGAGTGGAGTCCTAAAGTCTGTGAGATTTTATATAAACGCTGAGTTTACCACACAGCAATTGATTCAGTAGATCTACTCGTGACTACCACCTGAATTTCAGCCACTGAGGATTACTGTTGAGGATTTCTAATCATGATGGCTATATATGCTCCATCAACAATATTATTTTTATATCCAACTTGTGGGGTTCAAAGAAATATCTAATTGGCAACTCCAAGCATCACAATGTTGGACTTCATAGGCCTTTCAGCATATTTAGTGCTTATTCTTATGCTAAAATGTCCTTTTCTGTTCATCAGTGGTAGTTTTAAAGGCTAAACCAGAGAAATAAATCTAACCCTTTGATATATTTCTGTGGAACACAGGTGAAAGACCAAGTTTTAGAACAGCCCTATCTCTGTTGTGAATCTAGACAGTAAAATGTTCTTTCCCTGCAGGCTCTACACAAGACTGTTTTGGAAATTCACGAGATTGGCACTGAGGCAGCTGCAGTCACTGTTATAGACATCTCTCCAAGGTCAGATCCTGATACTACCATCAAATTCAACAGACCCATCCTCCTATTAATTGTTAATAAAGGAACACACACTGTGCTCTTTGCAGGGAAAATTGTCAACCCAACCAAATAATGATCATTTCAAAGATTTAGAAATATAGCCTTCGAAGATGATTTTAATAAAGAAACATTTTCCCAATTTGCAGAAGGATTGGACCCCAGCAGTGCTGTGCCTTTGTGTCCTATGATTAAATAATGTTTTGCAAAGTACCAACTTTTTCAATAAATCTGCTTTTAAAATGTTGTGATCTGCAGTGCCCTCACTTCCTGTGCCACCATCTAATACCCACAGCAGCACTCTGCATCCCGTAAAAGGAGTGCACTACTACAGCAATAGGTTGCTCTATAAATTTGGAAGGGAACCATAGATTACAGTGGTCTCAAGGGATGCAGTGACATAATTTCGAGTGGAAGGAGAGCAAGGGGGAAAATCAATTAAAATAATAGCCCAACCAACCACAAAAGTTAGAGTCTAGCATTGACCTACTGGTCGTCCAAGTGCTCTTTCATTCAAGAAGACACTTGGGACATCATTGGACTCCATGTGCAATTCAAGTATTCAAAGTACAGTGGTACCTTGTATAAAGGAATTAATTCATTCCAAATGAAATTATGTTAAGCAAATTTTCCTTTATACAAATTCCCATAGGAATGCATTGAAAACAGAGTGATCCCATTTTTATGTTGTACAGATTTGCTCCATAGGGAATTCTGTTAAGCAGATTTCCCCTATCTCCGGAATTTTTTATGTTGTACAAATTTTATGTTATAAAAAACAATTTGTTATACAAGGGTCCACTGTAAATGCATCTTGTATTCCAATTTTAGTTGGGGATATGAAACAAGCAAACAATGAATCCATTAACCAATGGATCAGTCCATTAGTAATAACTGCCCCATATGTTAATGCATCAAAGCGAAAACATCTTTTGAAAAATTCATTAAAATTCACATTCTTGTGAATGCACTAATTCTTAAAGATGCTCATTTTTATACATCTCTTAACAGGGTTGACCCAAAATATTTGCATATATATTCCCATACTTTTTTTATCTCAGTTTTAAACTTTAGAGAAGTGCAAGACCCACCCATTAACCAGGATATGCAAATCATGTTGCTTTCTATGTGAATTCATGTGATTTCTATGTGTATCTACCTAGAAACAAAGTAAATGACAGGCTGCCAATTGTTTATGCATCTAGAAATTAGGTGTTAAGAATGAAGGGAGTGCCATCTTGTGGGAAAATGTGAATGTTTGCAGGAACAGGCATTAACTGATGATAACTGAAGGCTCTTTTCTAGAAGATAATATGAGAAACAGAATCGAAAGGAGGAGGAGAAACATGGAATAGGTGTGGTTCTTATGTGCCTTCAAGTCACATATGATGCCCCTATGAAATGACTTTCGAAAAACCCTATCATTAATCAGGCATTCCAAACAAAGCACCATGTTTTCCCTGGTTAGATGTTAGGCCTTCCTCTCCCTGAAGAGAATTGTCTTCACCTGCTTGCAAAAGACAGCAAATGTGGGGTCAACCTAAAGATGTAAAACTTTTGGGAATCAAAACTTTGGGGGGAAATGGAAAAATTGGGGGAAAACAAATTTTCCCCTGGGCTCCCCACACCCACACCCCAACATTTCTGGAAATATGACACATCTAGGCCAACCTTGCCTTCTGTGGGATCTGGGATGGCATTCCAGAGTCTGGGAGCAGCAACAGAGGAGGGCATTTATGAGGGAACAACTTTTATGAAATATTAATGTTTTCTGCTAGCGGCTTGCCTCTGTGTTCATCTTTCACATTCATGATCAGGGAGCACCATAGCATGATCTTGACCTAGTGATGCATCTTTACTGGATGTCACTTTGGACCATTTCGGGGAGAAGGGAAAGAAATATCTTGAATAAATAAATAAAATAAATAAATATTGTTAAGGATCTTTTTCTAGTACCTCAAGACCTGAATTTCCAAATTTAAAACCCCTTCTCTGAGTTCACAGCTGTCATCGACATTTGATTAAAAATTGGATCAAGAAATAATTTTGAACAATTTTTGTTTCTTTACCATCAACATTCAACTTATGTAATTCTTCTCTAGACATGATTTTGTCTTCTTCATGTTGACTGTGTTTTCTTCTTTAGCCTACATGGTTTGGGCTACATTTAGCATCATATACTACACTACATCACTGTTCTCTGCCAGCAATACAGCATTATCTGAATGTCTTAAATTAATGATGTTTGTTCGAGGAATTTTCATTCCTTCTTTAGCTGAATCTAATCCAACTTTTTGTATAATATATTCTGCATATAAATTGAACAGATGGCAAAATAAAATACACTATTCCCTGACAGCTTTACCATCTGGGAAACCATTCTATTTCTCCATATTCCATCCTATAATTCATGTCCAGAGTATAGGCTATGCATCAAAATGATCAAATGTTCTGCCCCCTTTTCCTGAATAGTACATCGTTTGCATGAACTGTACATAGCCCACACAGTCAAAAACTTTACTATAAAGACAAACAATGTTTCTTCTGAAATCCTAGACTGCGGAAATCATAATGTATTGCGGTGTGGTCTATAGTGCCTCTCCTTTTATGAATCTAGCTTGAACACCTGGGACTTCTTACACCATACATGGTGAAAGTCTTTGTTCTAAAATCTTTAGCTTGTTTTCAATTAAAATAAATACAATGGCCTAATAATTACTGCACTCTGTGACATCTCCTTTTTTCAGAATTGGAACTGAATGTTCTCTGTCCATAGGTCATTGTTTTATTTTTCAAATTTATCCCATCTAGTCTTTGTTCATGATTTCTTCTAACTACTCTGAGGGCAGCTTTCATTCCACTTTCTAAAATGGCGTGTTGTTGGTCACACAATTATTCTTTAAAGGAATCTGTCACACATTTAGTTTTTGTATTCCGTACACTGTTTACAGTTTAGAGAGAGAAAGCTTAAGGGGATGACCTGTGATTTCATAACTCGGTGAAATTTATAATTAAGGTGACTTAAGAGTACTCCATTTGTGCTATTATTTTATGTGTGGCTGCCTAAGAAAAGTGCTTAGAAATGTTGATGGTTAATTTTGCTTTGCTTTGTTTTGGTTATGGAACAATTGCATTGTATATTCCACGGAATTTGAAAGACTAAAAAAATAACCATATTCCTGTTCATCCCGTAGTCCAGGGAGTGCATAACATGAGTTCATGTGGGGGGGGGTGGGAATAGTTATTGAAAATGTCTGCTAGAAACTTAGTACTCTATCTACCTGTAAACAAGGTAAATAAGAAACTTCCATATTTTGAAATTCTGTATTTATAATTATGTCTAAAGAGGGGAAGGAGTGCCACCTTGTGGGAGATTATGTGCATTTACAAAGAGAACTTTTGTGCTCTGGAAATGTTGAATGCTTCCCCCCCCCCAACATATACGTATTAGAATGTGTACAGGATAGTTTTTTTAAAAAAATCAGAATTAGTAAGGTGGCAGGCCCAGACCAGTTCAATCCCTTCCACTGCCAACAAACCACAAATGGCAAGGTGGAGCATAGTATTTTTCCTGATGATGTATATTCATCTCATGAGCTTGTGGAAAGTAGGAGATCCCTGAGCAAATTGCCCTCAGAGGATGCCGGCCACAGAGTCTGGCGAAACACCAGGAAGAAAAACTTCCAGAACACAGCCAAACAGTCTGAAAAACTCACAACAACACAACAACGATCAGATCCTGGCCATGAAAGCCTTTGAAAATACAGTAAAAACCCCTGTCTGTCACGGGGTTTAGGGACCCGAACCGACCAGCAATCATTGAAAATCTGCAATATGTAGATGTAGGTCAGGTCAGGCCTGGGGGGGGGGTAGCGTACAATGTTTAAAATGTCTTTAAGCAACAGAGCTAAGCTTGGCTCCGTTGCTTAAAGACATTTTAAACATTGTGCTCCAGTTCTTCCAACCCCCCTGGGCATGGGGGAGTGGCACACAATGTTTAAAATGTCTTTAGGCAACAGAGCCAAGCGCTTGGCTCTGTTGCTTAAAATCATTTTAAACATTGCACGCCGCTTCTCCCAACCCTCCCAGGGTACAGGGGAGTGGCGCACGATGCCTCCATGGAGGCAAGCCCTGGGCTCCATCTGATTGGTGCTGGGGTGGGGGAGAAAAACCTTTATTTCTCCACCCCAGTGCCAATCAGCTGGAGCCTGGAGTTCTATCTGATTGGCACTGGGGTGGGGGAGAAAAACCTTTTGGGTACCACTGTACTGCGGTCCCGCGATATAGCAGGACCACAGTATATGAACCGCGAAAGGGCAGGGAACCACTGTACATTAAAATGAAAAGGCCCTGTTGAATCATCCCAAAAGGATCTAAATGAGCATGAAGAAAGGATGAGCTGGCTTGTAATCAGTTTAATGTCATGTGGTCCACGCAAATAGGTTCAACTTGGCCATCCTAGCAGAAGAACAAAAAGAGGAATATCCTGTAAAGTATTTACCCCCCAAAATAACCCAATTGTTCTCAGCCCATTCTTTCACCACAAGTGTATTGCTGGAATATGTGTTGCCTCTTTCTTCCCCAACTGAGGTGCCATTTGGAGGGTGAACATTTGCATCCCTGGCAAACCAAGGGGATGCCATATAACTGTTGTAATTAATGTCTTATCTCATAATTTGCTCTGTGAACAAATGAAGCTTTCCAAAAGAATTCCTCCATAATGACAAACAGCAAGCTGATTTCCACACTGTGACAAAGACCTGTGACGTGTGGGGAAAGTAGCACAGATTATGTACAGCTCAGCAACATCTCTTAGCAAGTTAACTGTATTTTGAATGGAGAATATGCAAAATATTCACACTACAGTACTAGGCAGGCATGTTTGGGGTTTTCGGTGCTCACATTTGGACTCAGAATTTCAGAGTTCTCCATTCTGGGACTTCCTTGTGCTTGATAGACACCTAATATGATGCTCACCTGAAGTCTGGACTGGTAGGCCTCGTGGCCCAAGACAGACCGGGGTTTGGCCTGGTTTCCTGTTGTAAAAGGAAGCAGCCCCTGGTGGTTGCCATGAATTCTGTAACACACAGGACATTTGTCAGTTGGAAGTTTGGATTCCAACAACTCTTCCCCTGGCTCTTCTGTTTTTAATCCCATTCAGAAGCTTGGCTCCAATACTAGAACAAAGGGAGGAAATGGTAAGAACATAAGAACATAAGAACATAAGAAGAGCCATGCTGGATCAGGCCAAAGGCCCATCTAGTCCAGCTTCCTGTATCTCACAGCGGCCCCACCAGATGTGTTTGGGAGCACATGAGACTAGATATCTGTCTCCTGATACTACTCCCCTGCATCTGGCCCTTGAAGTACCCTGGTTTTAAGCCTGGAGATTACACATCTCCATCATGGTTTGTAACCTATGATGGAGGTTTCCACCAGGAATCTGTCCAATCCCCTTTTGAAGGCATCCAGGCCAGATGCCATCACCATATCCTGTGGCAGGGAGTTCCATAGACTAACAACATGCTGGGTGAAAAAATATTTTCATTTGTCAGTTCTTACTCTCTCAGCCCTCAACTTGAGTGTATGTCCCCTAGTTCTGGTATTTTGGGAGAGAGAGAAGAGCTTCCCTCTATCCACTTTACTCATGCCCTGCACTATTTTGTATCAATCATATCCCCCCTCAGTCGCCTTTTTTCCAGACTAAAGAGGCCCAAATGTTTTAGCCTTTCCTCATAGGGGAGGTGCCCCAGTCCAGTAATCATTTTAGTCGCTCTCTTCTGCACCTTTTCCAGTTCCACTATGTCTTTCTTGAGATGTGGTGACCAGAATTGTACACAATACTCCAGGTGCGGCCTTACTATTGTTTTGTATAATGGCATTATAATGTTGGCTGTTTTATTTTCACTCCCCTTTTTAATAATCCCTAGCATGGAATTGGCCTTCTTCATTGCTGCCACACATTGGCGAGACACCTTCATGGAGCTGTCCACCAACACACCAAGATCTCTTTCCTGATCACGGATAACTCAGAGCCTTTGGTGAGGGACTGCGTCAAAGGCCTTTTGAAAATCCAGATAGACTATATCCACCGGTTCACCCAAATCCGCATGCCTGTTGACCTTTTCAAAAAATTCTAAAAGATTTGTCAGACAAGATTTACCCTTACAGAAGCCATGCTGATTTTCTCTCAGCAAGGTTTGTTCTTCTGTTTTAAGATTTTCTCTTGGATGAGGCTTTCCACCATCTTCCCTGGGACACATGTAAGGCTAACTGGCCTTCAGTTTCCTGGGTCCCCCCTCCTTCCTTTTTTAAAAATTGGTGTGACATCTGCTATCCTCCAGTCCTCCGGCACTGTGGCTGTTTTAAGAGACAAGTTGCATATAACCGTTAAGATATCTGCAATTTCATTTCTCAGTTCCCTAATAACCCTTGGGTGGATGCCATCTGGGCCTGGTGACTTGTTAATCTTCAATTTATCAATTAGTCCTAAAACATCCTCTCTTTTAACCTGTATTTGATTTAATTGTTTAGTCAAGAGGGGCAGTTCAGGCAGCAGAATCTGCTCGAGGTCTTCTGTCGTGAAGACAGTTGCAAAGAACTCATTTAATTTATCTGCAATTTTCAAGTCCTCCTTAACCTCCCCTTTTCCTCCCTCACCATCCAGAGGGCCAACTGGTCATGGAGCTTGGTGAGTTAATGGAAGCATGGGTGGGGTTTCTCTCCAGCTGTGTGCTGTTTTTCTAGAAAACCCTATTGTTCAAAGCCAAGCATGTGTATAATAGTCACCCATGGCTCTGTATTTGAGTTTCAGTTTTTTCATCAGTTATTTGGTTAGTTACAGGGTGTTAAGTCAGAAACAAAACTTGTAACCTGTGATGGACTTTTTCTCCAGGAATCTGTCCAATCCCCTTTTGAAGGCATCCAGGTCGGATGCCATCACCACATCCTGTGGCAGGGAGTTTCACAGACTAACAACGCGCTGGGTGAAAAAATATTTTCTTTTGTCTGTTCTTACTCTCCCAGCCCTCAGTTTGAGTGTATGCCCCTAGTACGAGATGGAAAATGCTGAACAAGCAACAAGACTAACAACAGAAAGGCAAGAGTGCACTATTTGCATACGCTGTAGCACTTAAAGCTCTCTCTGGGCAGTTGACAATTTAATTATTTAATCAACATGTTGCCTCCCCAGTGACCTGAGAACTCACTTTACCAATCCTGAAAGGATGTAAGGCTGAGTCAATGTCAAGCCAGCTACCTGAACCTATCAAAAATTGAACTCAGGTCATGAGTAAAGTCTTGACTGCAGAACTGCAGTTTAACCATTGTGCAAGGGGGCTCCTTAAGTGCCTTGGGACTGCTTTAGTGATTGAATAAGACATGCTGAGAGACCCTGAGCTGTATCAAGTTTGAATGACCCCATAGCACTAAACCCCTAAACAAAATGCATTATTCTAGCATATTTTTTATGATTGTTGTTTTGTTTTTTTAAATATTTATTTGTTTTCTTTATTGCATCTTATTTCACAAGCCCCATTTTATATAATACTACAAGGTATCTCTATAATCTGAGATCCTGAACTGTGAAGGTGCAATGTATGCAAGTGTTCTTATCCTCTTTGAAAAAAACGGATAGCTTCATTTGATATTCATAATGTGAAGCTTCTGTCCAAAACATAAGATTTTCTAACAAAATACTACTTGAACATCTACACAAAGTCAAAATGAATGCACACACAAAGAACACATGCACAAAAAGCTATAATATCTCCCAGTGGGAAAGAAACTTTTCAAATGTTTTGTTCTCACCTGGAGGAACACTGTTCCGTGAAGATTAATGTCTTTATTCTTAACTGTAACTGACTTAGTGTATTCAGGAACCCAGTGCTGGCCTGCCTGTTTAATCACAAAGCGATAGAAGACAGCAACAGGTAGGAAGAAAAAATTCTGCACACACACTAGAGAGCATAATTGAATGTGTGTCTACCTTACATGACATTGATGTTAAGCCCCAGTGCCTTAGCATAGAAACTGGACATAAGTTGGGTAGGAATAAATTTACTTCGAGCAGGAGAGCAGAATGACATGGAAGTCATTGGTTGAACTGGTGGATATTGTCTATCTTGATTTTCAGAAGGCTTTGACACAGTCCCTCACCAAAGGCTGCTGAGAAAATTGCAGTCAGAGGATAAAAGGGCAGGTTCGCTTATGGATTGAGAATCGGTTGAGATCCAGGAAACAGCGAATAGGTGTCAATGTGCAATTTTCACAATGGAGAGAGGTGAAAAGCAGTGTGCCCCAGGGATCTGTCCTGAGACCGTTGCTTTTTAATCTGTTCATAAATGACCTGGAGATAGGGATAAGCAGTGAGGTGGCCAGGTTTGTGGATAACACAAAAATTATATGGGTGGTGAAGACCAAAGAAGATTGTGAAGAGCCCCAGAAGGATCTCTCCAATCTGGGAGAATGGGCTGCCAAATGGCAAATGCATGTCAATGTAGGATAATGTAAAGTAATGCATATTGGGGCAAAAAAAAAACCTTTATCAACTCTGAGCTATCTGTGATGGATCAGGAAAGAGATCTTGGTGTGCTGGTGGGCAGCTCAATGAAGGTGTCTACCCAGTGTGTGGCAGCAGTGAAGAAGGCCAATTCCATGCTAGGGATTATCGAAAAAAGGGATTGGAAATAAAACAGCCAACATTATAATGCCATTGTACAAAATGTTACCAAGGCCTCACCTGGAGTATTGCGTACAGTTCTGGCCACCACATCTCAAAAGCGACATACTGGGACTGGAAAAGGTGCAGAAGAGAGTGACTAAAATGATTACTAGTCTCATGTGCTCCCAGAGGCATTTGGCAGGGTCACTGTGAGATACAGGAAACTGGACTAGATGGGCCCTTGGCCTGACCCAGCATGACTCTTCTTATGTTATTGTGTTCTTATGTAAGTCAGTTCACTCCCCTCCTTACAGTTTCTTTAGTGCAACAATTTAACACCCTCCCATCATCTTATTTCACAAGCCCCATTTTATATAATACTACAAGGTCATGTTTCTAGCAGCTTCCCTAACAAAGTCTATGTTGTCTGCTGGCTGGTTATGAGCTTGTCCAGGATATCCAGAGGGCATTACACTGTGGAAAGCGAAGTATTCTATTACATGTATCAGTTGCCAAGTCTTTAGCAATTTGGTTAAATATATCTGGGTGGCTGATTCAGTTCTATTTCACCTCTGTTTGTTCTGCTTACTCTAGCTGGTGAATAACCCAAGCTCTGTGTTCTGACAATCCATGTGTCTTGCAGGTTTTATATATATATATGTGTGTGTGTGTGTGTCTCTTCTTAAAACATACATCTCTAAATCCAATTGCTTTTCCCAACTAAACTAGACCTAGTTACTCCTAGGAATTAGATTTTTGGAATTAAACAACTCTCAGTCTCATAATTCAGCAGAAGGATCTCTGATGCATGTTGGCGTAACTGCAGGTATAAGGGTTCTTTAGAGCATTTGTAATTGGCATGCTCAAATATAGAAACATTCTGGAATAAAGTTATTAACTGGATAGAGAAACTAACGAAACACAAAATAGATCCAAATGAAATGTTGTTATCATTCTCATTATTTACTGGGGAAAATGGAAAACTAGCTAATAAAGAATTAATAGCAATTCTCATGGGTGTGGCTAGAATGGAAATTAATCATGATTGGAAATATACCCAGGATCTCTCACTCACAAAATTCATAAACCAAATATGGAAAGTTGCAGTTATGGAAAAACTATGGGCCTTTTCACACGACCCCTAAGATCCGCTGGCCCCTTAAATTCGGACCAGAGATCTTGGGGGTTCATTGCTGTTCCTGCGTCCCCACCCCTCCACACCTTCTTCAGCTGTCTGCGTGAGGGGAGGGAGGAAAAAAAGGAACAAAAGAATAAAGGCTTACCTCCTCCTGCCGGTGGAAGTTGCCTCCAGCCCGGTCACTTCCTGATTCCTTCTCTTAAAGGGACGGGAGGCAAAGAGCAACAACAAAAAGAAGAGAGGAGAGCCGGGCAGATCCGCATAAAAGAATTTTCACCTCCAGAGAGCAAGTACTTGAAAGGTGCGCTGGGACATGCTTATGGGGGCGTGGTCGCACTTAATTTTCTGTATGCTCCGGAGCTGGTGGGGAAACATTTTTAAGCTCCGGAGCTGGGAGCCATTTGCCCCGGAGTTTAGGGGTCGTGTATAAACGCCCTATATCTACTAAACCTTTATAGTAGGTTTAAACTACAGTAGGACCCCAGTATCCACTGGGGATTGGTTCCAAGCCTTCCCATGGATAATGAAAACCGTGGATAAGAGAGAACGCCAAAATGTCCCCAAAACTGCTGTTTTGTGATAGTAACTTGCTTTAGAGCTGCTGTTTGTGATGGTAGCTTGCTTTACGGCTGCTGTTTTATAACAGTAGCTTGCTTTACAGCTGCTCTTTGTAACAGTAGCTTGCTTTGCAGCTGCTTATTTATTTATTTATTTATTTTCCTCTGCCAACTGTGGATAACCATATCAGTGTATATGGGGGTCCTATTGTATTCAGAGGAGAGAGAAAACACAATAAATTTCTGAATATATGGCAACCTTTACTAACCTCAGATGTTATACAAAAAAACTAAATTGGATAAATCAGAATATGGACTGGACAGTTGAATAGTTTAACAAAGTTTAATTCATCATGTTATTTGGTATTGTTTGCATAACAAGCTATATTAGAGGGTATGTACTGCATTGCCTTATGTGGATTGTCAATAAAAAATGAAAAAAATAATTCAGCAGAAATCCTCCTCACTGGCTTATGGGACTGAGAGTACTGTACAAGGGCTTTCCTGACCAATGACTTCATATTAACAGGTTAAGAAACAGCATATGGCAAGGGGTTGGATGGCAGCAACCACAGCAGGAAGCAGGTCGTCTGCCCAGCCACAAACAGCTCCTTCATAGGTGGAGAGCCAATTCATGCAGGGAACCTCTGAGATGCAGAGGGTACCACAATCCCAGCATTGTCAGCAGCCTCAACATTGTCAGCAGCCCAAAAGTGTAATAGTAGTGTGGCAGTGGGGTTCATGATGGTGAGATGCAAGCCCACATCACAAAGATCTTCACAAAGTTCTAGAGCACCATCTTGCCAGAAATGGTCTGACAACAAGAGAAGATCCACTGTGGGAAATGCAATTCAGTAGTGAGTGGTCTTTAGGTGAGTCCTCTTTCGAAGATGAGGAGGGTGAGGACTATAAGCTACATAGGACTCAAGTGTCCGGGCTTCCTCACTGCATGGTCAGGAGACACCAGAAGGCAAGTCAGCAGTGAGCATGGCCCTAAGGAGGTATGGGACTATATGGCCACACCTCCACTGGTGGTCCAAGATAATGAAGACCCACCTGGGTGGCGCTTTCCTGGAAAGATAAGGGAGTGTGTTTCAGATTATTGCTAGGTAGGCATATTTTCATAGTAAGAAAGTCAAGAAAATATTGGAAATGTGGTTGGCAAGGTCTAGGTGGTGTGGGATTGGCAACCAACAAACTATCCCTCCTACCTCTCCATGGGATTTGAGAGGGAAGCAGGGGAAATCAGCTATAATGAGGCATTTTGTAAGAGGATCAGCACCACACATTAGTAGCTGTGAAACAATTCTGCACTGTTAGCATTAAAGCCGTGTAGCTGTGCAGTGGTCACTATTTTTATCTTGTTAATGTTCAACTGCAGCCCTGCTTTTGAAATTTCTTCTTCCACCTTCATCAGGGGTTATTTCAAGTCATTAACACTTTACTACCAACAAAATGGTATCATCTCTCTCTCTCTTATAATGCACATATAAATTATTTTATGCAAATGTTATGCAAATGCTTATGCTTTTATTTGTCCTTCATTTGACTGATGCATTAGATGTTTGTGGGGGATAGTACTTCTTGGAATAAATACAAAAGTAATTATTTGTGCAAACTTTTACTGTATCCAAGAACATAAAATGGATCCTTCCTTTTTTCTAAAAAAAAAACAAGCCTATGCTGCAAAAGATACGTTCATTGGGCCAACATTTTAAAATGCCTTCAACCACTCCTGGTTAATGTTTAACTTGGCAGGCCACACACACAGTCATTTTGATATATATAAAGCACAGAACATGAAGACTCAGAGGTCTTTCTGAATGCAATAAGTTCCTCTGCGATTACTGTAAGTATTCATAGTTTCATTTTTTTTGCCTATCCTTTGCACTTTAGAAAAAAACTTATATGCAATTTCTTTCATCTGCTTCATTTTCATGTGACAGCTTGTTTGAAACAGATCAAGCTGCCTTTTAAGTGACTTCCCCCAATATTAGCACAATGATTGTTCTCCTTGTGCTATATATTCTTCTGCAGAATTCTACATAGATGTATGGGGTCAGTCCTTGTGGCTCTGCAGGATTCTGGGAACTGTAGTCCAAATAAGAGCTTTTCTGAGTTCTGAGTCTGCTAAATCTAGGTATATGGCTAGCAACTTCAAGACCGTGCTGTCCTTTACGTTATTGACCTTGAAAACAGATGTAGACCTGATAGCATAATAAACTTATGGGGAGCCTTACTCCAATTTTAGCAGTTCCACGCCATATGAGCCACCTGTGCAGTACCGTCCTTCAAACAAAGCTTATCTACATTGTGCTCTGCAGAAGAGTGCAACCACCCATCCCAAGCCATGTTTCACCCACCAGCATGTGAGTGAAACATTAAAAGCAAAAAAAGTATTTCAGTGTTTGATACTCAGTGATGGCCCAAAAGGTGGGACCACACTATGCATTGTAGATGGATCATAATTAGAAGTGGAGTCATTTTGTGTTTACGAAACAGGACTGAATGAGTTCTGGTCTGCAGACCAATCACAATACGAAGTATGCTAACTTGCAAATTACAGGATTTGACAAAATCGACTGCTATGCCAATGACATGCCATTGGCACTTAACGAATTCCCTATTTGAGGAATGAGCTATCTGCAATGCAGAGTTGTAACGAGTAATGACATTGACAGGAAAAAGATGTCTCATTTAGAACATATGTATTTGAATTCCTGTGTGAACCAAAAAGACAATGCTCTCAGAAAGAAAGAAAGAAAGAAAGAAAGAAAGAAAGAGTGTATTTTCAGAGATCTGCATATATTGATAATTTAGACCTAATAATTCATAACTTGTGAGTAAGAACCGACCTTTCAAAAAGAAAGCAGGATTGACATAGCTCCTTACACTGTCTCACTATCTCACGTATTAGAAATGAATCACAGGTTCTCTCTCTCTCTCTCTTTCTCTCTTTCTCTTTCATTTCTGAAAGCATTACTAACAGCTATGGGTGAATGGATGCACTTACATGTGGGGGGGGTTGAATCTAGAGTTGCCCTCTGGAGCATCAAAACTGAAGGGCAGAACGTGATTTGTCAAAAATTGCTTCCCACACTTCATCCCATTGGGATCAAAAGGTTCTGTTCCACACACCTCTGGCAGCAAACCGTTCTTAACTTTGTGTTGAAGTCCTGCTGGATGGCATTTCATTATGCTTGCATTTATTATAATACAACGGCTGTTAGTGGCATCCTGTTGCTTCTGAATTATGGCAATTCTGCTAGGGTTTTCAAGGTAGGTGAGATATTTAAGAGGCAGTTCACCATTGCCAGTGCTAATAAGATTCCACAGCCAGGTGGGGATTTGAACCCAGTTTTCCCGACTCTTGGTCTGGCACTCGACCCACTGTCTTTCTTAGTTTTTTAAAAAAATATTTAAAATGTTTCATATATCTTAGGCAGTGCTTTGCTGAGTTGCTGTTCTGCTCAGAACAAGGTACCGGCATCTACAGAGGTCAGCTTTGACCTCTTGTCACCCTGGTCTGAAATATACAGTAAGATGGAGGACTCGCACTAGCTGTATTCAGACTGATGAAGCTGTTTGGATGAGCAGCGAAACATTTCTATCTCTCAAGAAAAAAGAAGTCCAGTAGCCATGACTCAACTTCCAGATATTTCTGAGTAAATCTCTCCATCCCACATCCTGAGAATTCTCAGTGAGACATCCCTGGGCCTCAACTAGATTTCTCAAACTTTTCATGAAAATAAAATCCTGGTCTCACTCCTCCCCCATGGTTATTGTGTTCATTTGCCCCCCAAACTACCAAAATCTGTACAGTTCAATAACCTTTCCAGGGAGTCTTATACAGATGATGCAGGAAACTCCATGTTCAGCAAAGCAGCTCAGCTCTTGTCACATCTAGGTTGACCATGATGTGTTTGGAAATCCAGGTTTGGGTGAAGGTTTATAATCTGGCAGAAATACAGTTCTAATAAGGACGTCAGCTTGTAACCTCTTGTCAGAAAGAATCAACTACCTGTACATACACTCATAAAGGGAGATGTACAGGAGCCAGTAGTTACATTCATTGCAGAAACAATTTACTAACTCACTTAGAACAACAAGCTTTCTCTGAAATTATCCTTTCAATCGGATACTTGTTCAGAAACTGCATCTGACCTAAGAAGTGCAATATCATTAATTTAAAACTACCTGTACAGTAAATAACAAAACAACACTTCACATCATTTTGTGCGAAATATAGCGTATTTTCCTCCATGCACTAAAAACGAGGCTTGCACTTTTCATCACAAAATTGGCAATTAAAACCCATAATGCTTTTGTGTTGTGATAAAAAGTCAGAGCCACTTTGAAAATAAATGTATATTCTTGACAACAATAAATATCTGGAACATTCCAGACTCTCTATGGTCCCGAATATCAGGGGCCTGACTGAGTAACAATTATGGAGTTTTTTGGCTGGCACAAAAATCACTAAACACACACACACACACACACACACACACACATCCTAACTTGCCATAACGACTTGCATCATCACTCGAAATCCCCCAGACTGCATATGTACCGTTCAGTAGCACCCCAGCAGTTATCCGAAACCATGTTTTTCTAGAAGCAATGGTCTGAATGATCCTTTTCAAAGTCTTACTCAATTTCAAATATTTGCTTCCTGCAACAAATATTTGTGCTTTCACCCTGGGGAACAAAGTTGAAGTTTGAGCCTCTGTTCCAGTTTTGTTTGGTTTTCAAGGATTTCAGCATACTGTGATGAATTTAGCAAGATGAGGCTGTCTGAAAAAAATATTGCAGTAAGTTGCTCCAGAACCCAATCATTTGGTTAAGCAAAACTGGATCACATTCTACCTAAAAAGAGAATAAATTGATATGAGAATAATTAAATTCTTTTATTAAGGACCAGGAGCAAAACTCTGAATAGAATCAGTGCAGTATGAAATTTTAAAACCCTTTTTGAGTATATATATATAAACATTTATTTATTTATTTATTTATTTAACATTTTAATTCATTTTTTTACATTTTCAGGTCAGGATTTCAGACTAACAACAAAATGGTGTCTTTATTTAGGCAGGTTTTCAGAGATTGGTAGGCAGTTGCATAAGAAGGTTTCAAGTGATTCTAGATGTACATTTAAAAATAAATGTATTTTAAAGTTGCTTTTAACAACTTTTATAACTTTACAACTTTTAACTATGCTGGAATAAGACAAGACCTACATTCAGAGATGGCTGATAACCTGAAAGGTTAGATCTTGAGAAGGGGTGTTGGAATAAGACAAGATCTACATTCAGACATGATAGGGCTAATGTGAAGTTGACCTCATCTGGAACTGTAAATCAATGAATCCTGTCGCTTTTACTAGTATGGTTCTAATAAAGAACTTGTCTTTGTCTTACCTCAACACATCACTCCCCGTCTTCTCCTCCCTCTCTTTATAACCTGCACTCATGAGTGACTGACTGAGTGAGGCAGAGACCTTGAGTGCTTGACTGAATTTGTGGGCGTTGCCTGAGCTGCTGTCACCGAACTCACCCTACTTGCTTTTACTTCATTTTTGGTATGTTTGTTATGTACTGTTAGTATTTTGTTATTTTATTAGGGATCTCCCATTCATTTTTTCCCTGAGAGATATAAAGTTAAGTTTTAGTACTTCATTTTTGTCTTGGTGTCTTCAATTTTTCAGCCCCAGGCCACTGGCTGGGGTCATTTGGAGTTTTGGAGTCTGCTGTCATCAGTACACTGATGACATGCAGCTCTATCTCTCCTTTTCCACCTCTGCAGTGGAAGCTGTCCGGACTCTCGACCAGTGCCTGGAGGTGGTCATGGCTTGGACCAGGGCCAGCAGGCTCAAACTCAATCCCGAGAAGACTGAGGTGATGTTCTTCGGGAGTTCTCCGTCCGGATACGGAGGCCCTCTCCCCAGTCTGGAGGGTGTTTCCCTCCAGCTGGCAGACAGGGTTCGGAATCTGGGCGTGGTTCTGGATCCGGCGCTATCCTTGGATGCCTAGGTGGCTGCCATGACCCGTACCGCCTTTTACTATCTGCGCCAAATTGCCCAGATTCGCCTGTATCTAGATGGCAACTCTCTGAGAACAGTGGTGCAAGCGGGGGTGATCTCGAGGTTGGACTACTGCAATGCCCTCTACATGGGGTTGCCCTTGAATCTCCTCCGGCATCTGCAGCAGGTACAAAATGTGGCGGCCAGACTGGTGGTGGGTGTGCGTCGTTACGACCACATCACCCCAGTTCTGGCCCGCCTGCATTGGTTGCCCGTTGCGTCCCGGATCAGATTCAAGGTCTTGGTTTTAGTTTATAAAACCCTGCATGGCTTGGGCCCGGACTACCTGGCAGAGCGTATCGTCCAGCGATCAACTTCGGCCTGACCAGTTCGGCAGTCGCGAGCGCACTCGCTCCGAGTTGTCACTCCCTGAGAGGCCCGAAGAACTACTACCCGCAATCGGGCCTTCTCGGTGGCTGTCCCTTCATTGTGAAACAGCCTTCCCAGCGAAGTGCGCTCTGCAGAGTCCCTGCTGGCCTTTCGCAGAGTGTTGAAAACCATCTTGTACTGCGAGGCCTTCGGTGACCAAGTTTAATTCCCCCCCCCACCATCTGCTGCTGCTAGTTAGTTCTATTAATGTGATGCTCTTTATTCGAGCCACATATGTTTTTTGAAAAGGGTGCTAATGTTTTTATCTTAATGTTGTTTCATTTGTTTTTCGTTGTATTGTTGTTTGACATGTTGCTGATTCGATCAGCCTTCTGGAAGCCACCCAGAGTTCCTTTGGGAAGATGGGCGGGGTATAAATTCAATAATAAATAAATAAATAAATAAATAAATAAATAAATAAATAAATAAATAAATAAACAACAGATCCTGTTGTTTAGCATAGTAGAGTCTGTGAAGATTCTCAGTCATCCAGGTGAGTCATGGTAACTGGACTTCTTTTCTTGAGAGACTGAAAGTGCTGCTCATTCAAACAGCTTCATCAGTATGAGGAAAGCTGGTTGGGAGTCCTCCATTTTATAGTTCAGTTTGACCTCATGTCACCCTGATCTGAAATAGGCTCATAAGATGAACAGTGGCCTGAAAGGGCTTGTTAGGTGGACAGTAGGCTCAATAGGTTCATTAGATGGGGAATGGCCTAAGGCGAATAAAAGTCCCAACTTTACAACCTTCCCAACACCCATAATGTATGGGTTGTTAGCCATGGCCTTGTTGATGGAGGTGTGAAGTATTCTTGATTTGTCTGGGGATTGTTGAAATGGCCGCTTGATAAGTAGCAGATAGATTGTGCCTGAGTCCCCCACCGCTATTGAGAGAGGGGTTTTCAGTACTCACATGAATGGCTTTCCTGACCCCTCTCTCAAACCACCTATTCTCTCTCTCTAATATGTGTACGTCTTCATTTTTAAATGAGTGCCCATTTTCCCTCAAGTGGAGGTATACTGCTGATTCTGGTGTAGTCAAGTGGTGTAGTAAAGCATAGTAGAGTGCAACTATTTCTGGTTTTCACTCAGCCGATTGACTCTTGCTTGAAGGGGCATCAAGGCCGACTCTTCCGTCCTATCCAAGGAATTTAGATCTGGGTTCCAGGCTTGCTTTCAAGAGAAATCACCTTTCACTGCCTCAAAGGTCATGCCATGATATTTCTCCAGTTCTACTATGGCTCTTCTGTTGTGGTGGACATATTTAGTTTTGCATCACCCTTGCCAATTGCTCCTCAGAGTCAACTCTGCATAAGTGGGGGCGTAAGTGAGTCACAGCCAACAAGGCAAGAAGAAGGGGGTGGAATCATACTCAGCAGTAACAACATCAGTAAATTCCATATAAAGTAAGAAGATGAGTACTGTGGGAACCAAAAAGGGAACGGCCTACAATAATGACAAGTCCCCTGTTTCACTCCAAGCCAACTGTTAGCTTCCTCTTCTGCCTCCTTCCAGGAAATGTTACAATGCCACTCTTTACCTCAAAAGCTTCTTCCAGGCTAAAAAGAATGGCAGCAATAAATAGTATAGTACATGTTTTGCAAACCCTTGTACCCCAAATGTTTAATGAACCATTTAGTCTTTAATCCATACCTCATAGATAGAGCATAAGATACCATCGCAACAACCCATGTACATTTGAATGCAATATTATAGGATAAGATGTCACAAACAGGGAACTGAGGCTTGATCAGGCTCAAAGATAGTTAAACAGAAATATGAACTCTAGTCAGTATCATAGAATCATAGAATCATAGAGTTGGAAAAGACCTCAAGGGCCATCCAGTCAACCTCTTACATGCAGGAACTCCTGACAGATGGCCATCCAGCCTCTGCTTAAAAACCTCCAAAGAAGGGGATTCCACCACCCTCTGTGGCAGCATATTCCACTGCTGAACGGCTCTAACCGTCAGGAAGTGCTTGGGGGCGGGGCTTGTAGTTGTAACTCATTTCCTGGAGATACTGGAGTCCTACTATACAGTATTTCCATCAATGCCAGCTTTGGCTAAAAATCTGATGGACAACAGTGCATAATCTGCCTGTGCCACCAGTATGTCTTCAGAATGCAAACCCTAGATGCAGATGGTGACTGCCTATTAACATCTATCATGTATAAGTTGAATCATTAAGATGTAAACACCTTACTGTAGTATTTTTTATTGAAAACTAGCAGTATATAATGGGATGCTCCTCTCTTTCCTGTATTTTTTTTCCTGTTGGCCTTCAGAGATATGTCTTGTGGGAACCTATGAAAGGGCCTTCTCAGCTGCTGCGCCCAGACTCTGGAACTCCCTCCCACTATAGGCCAGGACTGCCTCATCTCTGTTGTTTTTCCGGAAACAGACAGAGACCTTTCTCTTCAGACAAGAATTCCCTGAATGATGGTCTATCTATTATGTGTCTTTTATATGAATCTACAGGATCACACAGACATTGTGTTTATAACTACTAATAACCTTATGGGTTTACATTGACAGTGACATTATGTTTTCAATGTTAATTTCCATCACTCATAACTTCACATGGAACTTTACTCTCCTTTTAACTGCTCACACTCCCTTGTTGCTTTAATGTAATGTTGTCTATTAGTGCTGTAAGATGTCCCTCAATTCCCTTTTCTCAATACTTGAAAATAGACATGGGCACGGAGCGCGAAATTCTCGTTTCCGTTACTGTTTGTCATTTCTGTTACGTAACAGGTGACGGTAATGAGAATTACTCCGCTCCAGCTCGAAGCCGACCTGATAAAGATAAATTGGGTCTGATTTTTCGTTGTCGTTCATGGCATCGCGGTTCGCGGCGATCGCGCGATGCCAAGCAAGCAGTCCAGAAAAAAAGTTTTAAAAATTAAAAAAAAAAAAAACGATTCCCAGGCAAAAAAGCAGGCGAAAATATGCCTGCCTGAGTGAGGGCACCTACCAGAGAGGGGTGGTTTCTGGGGGAGAGGTCCCCGGCCTCCCCCCCTCTCCTGTCCTGGGCTGCTGGACTGTTACCAGGCTGGGGGGGCATCCTCGTCATCTCCATTTGCCATGCGGTGGGGGGGATCCAAAATGATGACCGCAATATTATTATTTTTTTAATCGTGGTCCAAAAACCCACCAAAGCACCACAGAAACATTTGAAAATTAGGTATTTTAAATGCCTGGTTTTTTTTTTGTAGCAGCAGTGGGTTTTTCTTGCAATAAAACGTCTCCATTGATTTTATTTTATTTTATTTTTATTTTTATTTTTTTACACCTGTGCAATGATGGGCTGGCCATGGGATGGGACCATGCAAATTTTGGAGCCATTCCACCAATCGCATGGCCAGGTTTTGACTGAGACTTCTGAATGTGCCAGAGGGCATAAAAAGCCCACTAACCCTAACCCAAACCCTAACCCTAACCCTAACCCTAACCCATACGCCAGTACACTGTCCTTCTTAGTGGGTCAGAGGCACCCAGAGGTGCAGCCCACTAACCCACCCTAACCTTAATCGTAACCCTAAGCCTAGCACTTACCCTAACCCCAACCCTAACCCAGATCCGTACACAAGTACACTTCCCTTCTTAGTGGGTCAGAGGCACCCAGAGAGGTGCCTCCCACAGCCCACTATCCCCTATCCCATTCCCTAACCTGTACGTCAGTACGCTAGTACGCTCTCCTTCTTAGTGAGTCAGAGGCACCCAGAGAGAGAGGTGCCTCTGCCACTTACCCCCCCACACACCCTAACATAATGTAATAAATAATACGTGGCGGCTTCGCGTTACGCTTCCCTTCCCTTCTTAGTTGGTCAGACATCAGAGGCACCTAGAGAGGTGCCTCCCAGAGCCCACTTACCCCAACCCCAACCCAAACGACAAACGGAAATGAGAATTTTTTGAAAATTTCTGCGACAAACGGAAACGACCCGAAACGGACCCGCCCCGACAAACGACAACTCGAAATGTCATTTTTTCTGGTCGTGCCCATCTCTAGTTGAAAATGTCTTAATTGTACTGGACTGTATATTATCCCTCATTTTCTAAGCCGCCTTGGGTGCCTTTTCCAAGGAGAAAAGCAGGGTAAAAATACTCTAAAATATAAATAAATAAATAAATAAATAAATAAATAAATAAATAAATAAATAAATAAATAAATAAATAAATAAA